>VMDO01012278.1:0-62918 GCA_007922755.1 Pedetes capensis | reverse complement strand
GGGAGGAAGGAAGGAGCTCCAAAACAGCAACAGCCTCTCCTCTTCATTGCAATCTGGTTTTTCCACTTGATGTTTTGTCCTGGCCAATTCCAGACCCGGGCTCCACCTCCTGATAGATGTGGGGTCGGGGCTGGAGAAGTTCAGGCCCAGGTGGGGTCACTGTCGCCAGGGGACCTGGGGCGCTGACCGCCTGCACTACATCCCTGTGCACGGCCCAGGGTGTTCGCTGGATCCTAGCTTCGCTCAGAGTTGCCTGTGGGATCACTCGGTCCAAGCCCCAAGAGCGGGAGAGACTGCTGGGCGCTCGCGGTTTCTTGAAGTGCTACTGTTTCATTATGTGGCACAGGATGAGACTCGAAGGCCATGGGTTGCCGACCTAGCCTACACCGCGGTTTGCCTGGGCTCGAGCCTTCCGAGAGCGAGCTGGCTGGGGAGCGCCCCCTGCTGGCCGTCTGCTTTAGCCGCAGCTGCAGGCGAAAGTGCAGCCTAGCTCCTGCTGGGTTTAGAGGTGCTTCTCCCAACTTTTTAATTTTTAAGTTAATTTAACTTAACTTAATTGTTATTTTATGTTGTGGTATTTATTTTATTTTACGTTATTTTATTATTTTATTTTATTTCCACGTCATTCTTCTCTTCTCCAATCTACTTTCGCATAAAAATCTGCTTTTGGAATGTAAATGACAATCACAGAGCCCACCCAACAGCCCTTCCATACAAGACGTTTTTACAGAGGCTCAGAGAAGAGTTGACTGGCTCAGGGTCACATAGCAAGTAGGTGGCAGAGCGGGGCCTCAGGCTTAGGACCCCCAGGGTGATGGAAAATTCTTCAGTGAATGAGGCCTGAATGGGGATGGATATGGGATGATGTCTACAAAAAGGAGTGATTATTTTGCCCCTAGGGCCCAGATCACCGCAGCCCTGGCTCAGCTGCCACATGGGGTGGGTGAGAGACTGCCTCATGTCTGGAAAAGCCTCAGAGAGACTGAGAAACTCAGGCTATCCTTCTCTAAAGAGACTGCTAATCCTTCTCTAGAGGTCAAGCTTTGGCTCTATCCTCTGGGAACTTAACACAGTCATTTCTGAGGCTCTTAACCTGTAAGCCTGTTAGCAGTGTTGCTTCAAAGCAGGTGTGAGAAAGGAGCTAAAGCAGACTTGTGTTTTCCAGGGACCAATTCTGCCGACACCTTGACTTTAAACTTCTAACCTCCAGAACCGCTTGATAAAAAATTTCTCTTCCTTAACGCGACCCAGTTTGTGGTACATGGTTATGGCACGCTTAGGAAACTCACAGACCCTTTAAGAAGGGACAAATCAGAGCCGGTGCGGTGGCACATGCCTGTAATCCCAGTGGCTCCGGAGGTGGAGGCAGGAGGATCTCAAGTCTGAGACCAGAGACAGTCTGCATAATTTAGTGAGACCCTGTCTCAAAAAGTAAAAAAAAAAAAAAAAAACCAGGCTGGAAGCTGCAGCTCAGTGCCACAGCACTTGCAAAGCATGCAAGTGTGAGGCCCTGGGTTCAACCTTCAACCCCCAGTACCCCCCCCCAAAAAAAAAAGAAAGAAAGAAAAGAAAAAACAACAACAACAAAAATGAAAATAAATAAGTAAATAAATAGTCGTAGAAGTAGGCAAGGTTATTGGCAAGCACATCAGGAGGGCTTAGCCCTCCCTCCCTCTGCCCTACATGTACCCTGGCTTCCCCTCAGAAGACCAAAAGGCAATGTGGCTGGCTTCCCAGGCAGCTGCGGCACATGGGCTTCCTTGTTACTTTGGTGCTAGAGTTACCCACTCAGGAAAATGCCTCCCAAACAGCACAAGAAAAGCAGGGATGGGAACGTGTGGTATTTACCACCCAGCCCAGCCTACTCACTCTAAATTTACAGGGTAATCTCATCCTTAACGCGTGAATCTGAGCTTGGGCAGAAGCATGTGCGCAGTTAAGGTTTTCCAGACACCATTTCCTAAATGGTGCAGTGACAATAACCAATCAGCTAGAGGAGTGGCTGGGGTAGGGAGGGGAGAAGGCCCCTTGTGCATCCTGCAACCTGTGTAAAGATGAGGGGTATGTGGTGAAATCACACCAACGAGCTAACTGCAGTGGGCTTCTCGTTGCTCCAGCCAGCCTTGCCTATTAGGATGGAGGCAGCAGGTCTTTTGGGGCTGATTCATTCCGGGCTCACTGCCTTTGTTCCAGTTGTACCACAAAGAACTCCTCCTCTGTTTGGAATTCTCTGCCTAATTCATAGACACTGCATCCTTCCTGGTCCTTACCTGTCCCCTTCTTGCTTACCCTCAGGCTTCAGATTTAACATCAGTTTTCGGAGGAAATCTCCCTGCAGCCCCCTGTTCTTTCTGTTCACATTCTAGATTGTTGTTGTTGTTAGGTGCCGTCGAGTCGGTATCCGATTCATAGCGACCCTCTGTACAACAGGGGAAACACTATTGTCAGTGCTTCTCTGCTGTTCATAGGGTTTTCAATGGCAGATTGATTTTTTTTTTTTGGGGAGGGGGTTGCCAGGTCCTTCTCCCAAGCCTACAGCTTCAGGTGTTCCCAGGAGGCCTCCCATCCAGGTACTAACCAGGCCCGACCCTGCTTAGCTTCCAAGATCTGACGGTATCAGATGCCACAGGGCTACAGCTGCAGGCCACATTCTAGATAGGGCATAGTTAAAAGATAATTATTAAATAGCAGGGGTAAGTATGTGTTCAAGGTTTCCGGGAATTAGGTAACCTAAATACACCCAAATCCTCCAATATCAAATAACTCTACCCTTCACCAGGCCTGGCAAACTTGCAGAAAGAAAAACAAGCACAAATGCCCTGAGCAGTGAGGATGCCGTATACTCAACTGCAAGGATACGCTCTTCTTATTGGCAAAGGAAGAAGACATCCAAGGTTTTTACAGTCACCCTGATATCAGGCCAGACGTGGCAATTTTGACAGCAAGTGGCTGCCGCTATCTCAGGTCCTCCTGATACAAGATTGTCCTCAAATCCAGCTTTCCTAACATTCCATAGAAAGTCTTATCTGCATAGCTAAGGAATTGTGGGGCTAAGGAATTGGCTGGAATCCTCCAGGAGATCCATCTCCCTACCCTAGTGACTCCTCTAGCTGTTTTTAAAGTACAGTTTTCCTCTTTCTTTGTATCTTGATTATGCCAAGGGTGGTTATGCTTATTGTAGAAAATTTGTAATGTTCATCTTTGTCTCTTTGGGATAAATGAAAAGGAGTGGAGTTAGTGGTTCAAAGGCGTGCCTCACTTTACATCCTCCCTTGCTGAGATGGAATGCCCACCAACGACAGGTATCTAAATCATGTCGTAACATTTGTCAGGTTGATGGGCAAAATTTTATAGGACCAAATTCCACAGCTCATTTTAATTCACATTTCTTTGGTTTTGAGTGAGGCTGAATATTATTACATATTTTCTTCAAAACTACCAGGGGCTCTGGGGGTGGTGGTATAATCCTGTAATCCCAGAGATTTGGGAGGTAGAGACAGGAGGATGGAAAGCTCAAAGCCACAGGCAGGCTGCATACATTAGTGAGATCCTGTCTCAAAATAAAAAACTAAAAATTGGGCTGGGATGTGGCTCGGTAGAGTGTTTGCAAAACCATAAATGAGGCCCTGGGTTCAACTCCCCCAAGACTGTTGTTGTTATTAGGTGCCATCAAGTCAGTATTGACTCATAGCGATCCTATGTACAACAGGCTATTGGTATAAACTCCCCCAAGACTGTTGTTGTTATTAGGTGCCATCAAGTCAGTATCGACTCATAGCGATCCTATGTACAACAGCACTATTGTCAGTGCTTCTCTGCTGTTCATAGGGTTTTTAATGGCAGATTGATTTTTGGGAGTGGTTTGTCGGAGTCCACCTCCCAAGCCTACAGCAAGTGGTGTTCCCAGGTGGGCTCCCATCCAAGTACTAACCAGGCCCAACCCTGCTTAGCTTCCGAGATCTGAAGCCACAGGCCTATGGCTACAGGCTCAATTGAAGGACATTTGTTGTTGTATTAGGTGCTGCTGAGCCATGTCTGACTCACAGCGACTCTCATGGGGTTTTCAATGGCTGATTGTTTCAGTATTGCCTTGGGAGTGGATTGTCATGTCCTTCTCCCATTTTTGCGGTGCTGGGAATCAAACTCAGGACCTCAGAGACTGCAGAGCGGTGCTCTACCAACTGAGCCAAATCTCAGCACCCCCCTCAAGACTAGGGAAGAGAAAAAAAGTCAGTTGAACTGTGATATCCTTTTTTTTTTTTTTCTTTTTTCCTTGTGCAGGGCTGAGGATCAATCCCAAGACCTTGTACATGCTAGACAAATGCTCTACCACTGAGGTACACTCCCAGTCCACTTTTTAGTTTGTATGTTTTGTTTTGTTTTTGAAGCAGGGTCTCAATATGTAGCTGAGGTAAGACTGAAACTTGCTATGTAGCCCAGGCTGGCCTTGAACTTGCCATCCTCCTGCCTCAGCCTCTCAATTGCTAGAATGACAAGCATGTGTCACCATGCCTGGTTTCATTTGTTTCTTAGAAGACCTTGAGATAAGGAAGCCTTGAGAGACCACATGAGGGACTCGGCCTGGCATCATATATAGGGTGAAAGAGCTTGTAATAGCTTGTAAGTGGCAGTTCCAGCGCACACCATATGCTCTCAGGGAATGTGCTATCTTAGAAAAACTCCGTGGTTTCACACTTAGTAGAGTGATGTAATTTTTCTCGGTAAAGTGGTAGGGGGGCTGGGATTTAGCTCAGTTGGTAGAGCGCTGTGCTGCAGTCTCTGAGGTCCTGAGTTCAATTCCCAGCACCGCAAAAATGGGAGAAGGACCTGGCAATCCACTCCCAAGGCAATCCCGAAACAGTCAGCCATTGAAAACCCTATGAGGGTCGCTATGAGTCGGATACTGACTTAATGGCACCTAACAACAACAAAGTGGTAGGGGTCATCTATCTGTCTTATGGGTCTCTGGGAGTTAGGCCAGGGCCTGTCACATTGTGGACACCTATAAATAACTGCAGATCAAGCAATTATACTCTGCTGCCTCTGTCCTGAGGGGTAACTCTCTATAACCTCAAACAGACTATTTGTTTAGGCGGGGGCGACTGCTTCCCTATTCCCCCACATCCATTTATTTAGAGCTCAAGTTATTTTTAGTATGGGTCTGAAACAGCCCCCTCAATGTCCAGGAAGACAAATATTGCAGATCTTGACTTAGAACTTCCCGCAAGGACTAAGGATGAATGGCAGTGTAAATATCATCCAGGGCAGGTCAGAAGGGAGCAGTTTCTCTGCAGGCAAGTCCTTGGGTCAAAGTAAACTGGCCAGGCTCCCCCAGTAAACTAGTGTGTCTCCCTTCCAAAGATCCCAATATCAGGCCTCCAAATGGCTTTTTCTGCTTATTTCTCATTTTTCTGTCCCTCCATGGAAGGAATCTATTTGACTTGCCACAGAAGAGTTCTATTGAAATAATTTATAGGGAAGCAGGTAATGACTGGACTGGTGATGTCAGGACCAGAAGGGACTGAGGGAATATATAATGATCTGGTTCTCTGCCTTTCCCAACCTACCAACAGCTAACCCTGCTGAGATAGTCTCAGCAATGTGCCAAGGTTACTGTGAGTTCAAGGCAGTGGTTGGTGCGGAGCCAGTGAAGAGTTTAGAACTAGAATTTGAAGTTTTGGGGTTTTGTTTGTTTGTTTTTGTTTTTGTTTTTGTTTTTTGCCGTACTGGGGGTTGAACCCAGGGCCTCGCACTTGCATGCTTTGCAAGTGCTGGACCACTGAGCTGCACCCTCAGCCCAGTTTTTCACTTTTTGAGACAGGGTCTCGCTAAGTTACGCAGATTGCCTCTGGTCTCAAACTTGCGATCCTCCTGCCTCAGCCTCCCGAGCCGCTGGGATTACAGGCGTGTGCCACCACACCTGGCTTAGAATTTGAAGTTGTGTCTGCTGCGATGAGAAATGCATCTCAGCGTTGTTGCCTAACCTGAGAAATTCCCCCAGCTGGGACATCAACTCAGATTAAGTCAGGTCCTTGGCTCCATCACAGAAAAAAAAAACTTCAGGGCTAGCCAAAAAGGTGAAACAAAGTTATAGAGTTTATTAGGTACACACTTTAGAGTAAACTGGGCACTCATAGAGAAAGAGAGAAAAGAATCATAGTACACACCCAAAACTTGAATGCAGCCCTCTTAAGAAAAGAGAACGCAAAGGCCCTTAGATGTCTTTACAATACATATTTATATACTTGGTGGCTTTACAAGATGGGCTTTGAGAGATGTCACTAAGGTGGGTTTACAGAAAGGTGTCACAAGGAAGTTGTCTGGGTATATGCTGACTGTAAACATAGCCCCTAATTTCTTTTGTGAAATTAGGTTAAACTCAGACGTTCCATGGGGCTGGGATTTAGCTCAGTTGGTAGAGCGCTGTGCTGCAGTCTCTGAGGTCCCGAATTCAATTCCCAGCACCGCAAAAATGGGAGAAGGACCTGGTAATCCACTCCCAAGGCAATCCTGAAACAGTCAGCCATTGAAAACCCTATGAGGGTCACTATGAGTTGGATACTGACTTGACGGCACCTAACAACAACAACAGACCATCCATGCATTTTGACCATAAGGATAGCTTGCTATTTTAACGTTATTTAAAATGTCTCTCAGAAATAATGTCTCTATGCAGGCAGTCCTCACAGCAGTTTTCTTGGTAGTTACGTCAAAGTCCCTGATGTTCAGGTGGTGAGATTCAAACCTGAGGTGAGGCCTCTTTTCCTTTCTATGTCTCCCGAATTGCCCATCTTTCTATCCTGCCTGTTTTGTTGTTGCTTTTTGTTTTCTGGGTTTTTGTTTGTCTGTTTCTTTCTTTCTTTCTTTTCGAGACAGGGTCTTGCTATGTAGTCCGGGCTGACCTGGAACTAGAGATCCTCCTGCCTCAGCCTGTTTAGTGCTGGGATTACAGGAGTGTGCCACCAGGCCAGGCTCAGGAATTTCACTTTTAGAAGGGTCATTTTTTGTCTGCTATGTAGAGGAAAGGTGGTTAGGACAAGTTGAGTTGGCAGTGGGCAAATTAGGGAATGGACTTGGAATAGGGTGGAAGAGCTGGAGATAAGTGGATAGGTGGGGGAGGTATTCAGAAAATAGGACTGACTGAAGGGGTGGGTGATGGGGGCGGACACGATAGAGTAGGGAAAGAAAAGGTAGCAACAAGCTGACTGACCCCCCACGACTGGGTTAGGGAAGGAGAGAAAGAGCAGGTTTGGCAAGAAAATAAGGTCAGGACAAGTTTTGCTTGGGAGGTCCACAGGACCTTCAGGGCAAGTGCCCAGTTTGGTTGAATATAAGGCTGTGGTGCCTATGAAAGAGGCCAGGAGCAGAGGACTCAGCAATAGGGAGGAAGCCGTGGGTGTAATAATTGTAAAGAACTGGAGAGGAGTCTTGGCTGGAGACTGGCAGAGTGTAGCGGTCAAGCTGGCGGCCCAACCACGTGACTGCTTAGTCCGATAGCCCCAGGTTTCAATACTATCAGAACCGGGGCGGGAGGTAGTGCTGGCCCCGCCCGGCTCCGCTTAGCCCCGCCCAGCCCCGCCTCGCTTCCTCTTATATTCGCTTCAACCATTGGGCAATATTGCTGTCCGTCAAGGGCTCGCCTCCGCAGATAAACCAATCATAGGTGGCGGGAGGGTGCTTTCTTCTGGAGCTAGTTCCTGGCTAGTGGCCTCCTGGGAAGAGTGAGCGGGTTTGCGGCAGCGTTTGCACTGAGCCTAGTCGCCGAACTGAGAGGACAGACCAGGTGGCCCTGGCTCAAGCTGGAGAGAGGAAGGCAAGGGTCCGAGGTAAGGAAGGGGACGAGCGGGGGATGTGGAGGCCTCCTTCCCAGCCAGGCCTCGCGAGCTCCTGGCGCTCCCAGTCCCGCGGCACGGGCTCAGGTGATGGGGCGGAGAGCCGGAATGAGGTGACGTGAGAGGGAGGGAAAAGCCGAGCCCGGTGTCACGGTCACCCCACTCGCGCGCACGCGCCACGTGGGCCCGCGGACTGGCCGGAGGGTCGGCTGCTCCTGAGACACCTGCACTATCGGCCGAAGCCCTGGAGCACCTTGGGAGCTCGGCGTCCCCTCTGAATCCCCCGTCTTTTACAACCTGGGAAGCGGAGGCTCAGAGACACCTAGCGGGTAGCCTGAGCGTAACTTCTCGGGCGTGACCGCTGGAGCTTGCGGGAAATGGGGTTTGGTAGACCACTGAGCTCGTGCTGTGATCAGAGGCTGTGGTCAGAGACATGAACTTGAGCCCTGTTTTCTTTAGGGACGCGAAATTGTTTGGGTCAGGGCTATGGCAGATGACTTTGCCTCATGCAGAGCCTGGGAGCATCTGAAGCCCTCTGTACCCCTGACCTTACTTGCCCCAAGTGCAACGGGGTGGGTAGGGAACTGTCCTTAATGCTAGGTGCTCTCGAGATCCCAACAGACATATTTAGGGAAGGCAGGATTCATAAATGAAATCCAAAACCACGTGGGAAGAGAAGCTAATTATAATGGACAGCTCCCTCCCCACCCCGCAAGGAAAACTATGAAGAGAATCTGGTGAAAGTACTGGGAAACTATTTTCTTTTAACCTTCGTGGAGGCAGACGTGAAGCTTTGGGAAATCAGTTTGACAATATGAGTCCATTACACCCTTTGACCCACTGGTTGATTTTTCTTTGGGGAAATAGTAGAATAAAACCTAAGTAAGGAAAAGGTTGCTGTATAAGGCCAAGCAGATTGGTGTTTTATAAATAGGAAGTTAGTGGAAACCACTTCCAAAACCCCAGGAGTAGAGAACAGATAAGTAAATTGTGATTGTTTATGCCAAAGTGGTATATTACATGTTTGTTAAATGTATTATCACCAAAAAGTTGCTGTTAACAGGAAAGCCAGATTCAAAGTTGTAAGAGCAACAATATAAAAACGTGTGCAGAATGACTGGAGGAGCATACACCTAACGACAAAAATAGTAACTACCTTTCTTTTTCTTTTCTTTCTTTATCTTTTTCTTTTTTCTTTCTTTTCTTTTTGTGTGTGTGTGTGTGTGTGTGTGTGTGGTACTGGGGGTTGAACCCAAGGTCTCACATTTGCATGCTTTGCAAGTGCTGGACCACTGAGCTGCTACCTCTAGCCCATTTTTTTTTTTTACTTTTTTTTTGAAATAGGGTTTTGCTAAGTTACGCAGACTGCCTCTCGTCTCGAACTTGCAATCCTCCTGCCTCCACCTCCTGAGCTGCTGGGATTATAGGCATGCACATTGTGCCCGGCTTAAAAATAATAACTACCTTATTTTGAAGTAAGAGTTGGATTTTATTAAATCCTCACAAAACCTTTTAAGACTGGTACTATTCCCATCCCGCCAGTGGATTACTGGAGTTCAGACTAGTGAAGCAGTGTATCTGGTGCTAGACAGCTAGTATCATACCTCGGGTGCCACTAGACCTCTGAAAATGCCATATTTAGCCAATATTTGAGAGCCTATTATATGCCACCTCACATGTCAACTTGTCAGTCTGTGGGGGTCATGCATTGCTGTGATGCTGAAAGCTATGCCATTGGTATTTCAGGTACCAGCAGGGCCACTGTGGTGGACAGGTTTCAGCTGAACTTCCAGACTAAGACTAAGGAGAAGGACCCAGCAGCCCATTGCCAAAACAATTAGTCATTGAAAACCCTATCAATAGCAGAGAAGGACTGTCAAATATCGTGCCGGGAAATGAGTCCCCCAGGTTGGAAGGCATTCAAAAAACAACTGAGAAACAGTTTCCTTCTTAAAGTTAGTCAACCTTAATGACAAGAGTGGAGTAAGGCCCCTCAGACCTTTTGCCAATATGGCACAAGTCAAAATGAGAAGAAACACAGTGGTTGCAACAATGGGCTCAAACATAAAAAGATCATGTGCCTCGCATAGTATTCCAGAGTGTTTCATTCTATTATACATAGGGTTGCTATGAGTCAGATCTGACCCATCAGCACCTGACAACAACAACATTATGTGCTAGGTACAGGATTGGACATTAGAGAGCAGCTGGTAAGGTAGCAACAGTTTCTAAATTCATGGTATATATAAATTAGTGGGGAAGCAGGTATCTAAATAGACACACTGAGTCAGCCGGGGAGATTGTGACCATAGGAGCTAGACATTAACCTCTGGCATAAGAAAGGCTTTGGGTAGAAAGGAACAGGGGTCCTGGGTCAGCTGTGGGGAAGATAGAACCCTTTAGTCACTCTGTAAAAGTAGAGAGCATATAAAAATGTGTTCTCCAAAATTTCTGGAATGTTCATGTGTTGTAATGAGGGATGTTGTTGTTGTTAGGTGCCATCGAGTCATGTCCGACTCATAGCGACCCTCATAGGGTTTTCAATGGCAGATTGTTTCAGGATTGCCTTGGGAGTGGGTTGCCATATCCTTCTCCCATTTTTGTGGTGCTGGGAATCGAACTTGGGACCTCAGAGACTACAGAGTGGCACTCTACCAACTGAGCTAAATCCCAGCCCGTAATGAGGGATTATTGTTGTTGTTGTTGTTGTTAGGTGCCGTCGAGTTGGTATCCGACTCATAACGACCCTCTGTACAACAGGGGAAACACTATTATCAGTGCTTCTCTGCTGTTCATAGGGTTTTCAATGGCAGATTGATTTTTGGGAGTGGGTTGCCAGGTCCTTCTCCCAAGCCTACAGCTTGAGAGATAGGGATACTTAATATTTTGGGTTTAGTCGACTCTTTTAAATGGTTTTAATCACTTTCATTCCAGATATCATCAAATTTAACATTTCAGAAGTTAATGTTTTTAAGAAATTAAAATTTGAAGCTTTCTTAAACTCTTTAATTTTCAGGCTTGAGAAGTCTTCCCTTGCTGGTATAGTTTCAGAATGTCAAGTGCTATATCCTACTGGATCTTAAATTCTTCAAGGAGCCGCATTGCCACATTACAAGGGGGCAGACGCTTATACTCAAGAGGTGTCTCCAATAGGAATCCATCGAAATGGAGAGTCTTTGCCCGGGCACTGCCGACCCTAAAACACAGTTCCCCATTTGGTGGTTTCCCTCTGCAGAAAGCCTACAGACACACATCAACAGAGCAAGAGGATTTCCACTTGCAGCTCAGCCCTGAGCAGGTAAATGAAATGCTTAGAGCCGGTGAGTCAGCCCACAAGATTCTTCACTTAGACAGCCGAGTCCCAAATTCAGTTTTGCGGTTTGAGAGCAACCAGCTGGCTGCTAATTCCCCAGTGGAGGACCGGCAAGGAGGAGCCTCCTGTCTGCAGAACAACGGGCTGATGTTTGGCATCTTTGATGGACATGGCGGTCACGCCTGTGCACAAGCAGTGAGCGAGAGGCTCTTCTACTACATGGCTGTGTCCCTGATGTCCCACCAGGCCTTGGAGCAGATGGAGGAAGCTATGGAAAACATGAAGCCCCTGCTGCCCATCTTGCAGTGGCTCAAGCACCCAGGGGACAGTATTTACAAAAATGTCACGTCGGTGCATCTGGACCACCTCCGTGTCTATTGGCAGGAACTGCTTAACCTGCACATGGAAATGGGGCTGAGCACTGAGGAGGCATTAATGTACTCCTTCCAGAGACTGGATTCTGACATCTCGCTGGAAATCCAGGCCCCCCTGGAAGACGAAGTGACAAAGAACCTGGCGCTCCAGGTTGCTTTCTCTGGAGCAACAGCTTGCATGGCCCACGTCAATGGAGTTCACTTGCATGTGGCAAATGCTGGTGATTGCCGGGCCATTCTTGGTGTCCAGGAGGACAATGGGATGTGGTCTTGTCTACCCCTCACCTGTGACCACAATGCCTGGAACCAGGCTGAGCTGTCTCGGCTTAAGAGGGAACACCCTGAGTCAGAGGACAGGACGATCATCGTAGATGACAGACTTCTGGGTGTCCTAACACCATGCAGGGCCTTCGGCGATGTCCAGCTGAAGTGGAGTAAAGAACTGCAGCGCAGTGTCCTAGAGAGGGGCTTTGATACAGAGGCCCTCAACATTTACCAGTTCACTCCACCCCACTACCATACTCCACCCTACCTGACTGCCAGGCCTGAGGTTACGTACCACAGGCTGAGGCCCCAGGATAAGTTCCTCGTGTTGGCCTCAGATGGCCTGTGGGACATGCTGGGTAATGAGGATGTGATGAGGCTGGTGGTGGGGCACCTGTCCAAGGCAGGTCACCACAAGCCAGACCTGGCGCGGAGACCTGCCAACCTGGGGCTCATGCAGAGTCTGCTGCTACAAAGGAAAGCACGCGAGCTTTACGTGGCCGACCAAAATGCAGCCACGCACCTGATCAGGCACGCCATCGGGAGCAACGAGTATGGGGAGATGGAGCCTGAGCGGCTGGCCACAATGCTGACATTGCCGGAGGACTTGGCAAGGATGTACAGGGATGACATCACTGTCACGGTGGTGTATTTTAACTCAGACTCAATAGAGGCATATTATAAGGGGGGTTAAGACTCTCCTATTGCCAAGGCTAACATAAATGTTCTTTAAAACATTTTTACTTACCCTTAAATGAGCTATTCGAACCTCACTGTTAAAAGGACAGGTGGTTATAGATAGATAGATAGATAGATAGATAGATAGATAGATAGATAGCTGAATAATTGCCTAACATGAGATGGTTAAAAAAAAAAAAAAAAAGACAGTCTAGGTTTAAAGACAGTAGCAGTGATTTTCTGTTGCTGTATCTTCTGGTCAAGTCCTCTGCAGAGAGGGTAGAGAATAAAGACCACAGAATTGGCTTGGCCTCACATAGTCCAAGTCCTTTATAAAGATACTGATAATCTGTGTCATCCTGACTTTTCAAAGGGTAAATTTAATTATGATTCTAAGAATAATGAACTTCAGAATCTTTTGAGGTCCAGCAGCAAAATCTAAATTCCCTAATTATAAATTCATAATCATATACAACTTCTAGACTATGAATTTTTTCTCTTAATGACTAAAGACTAGGTTTACAAAGCATACTACAGGACACTTTTCTACGCAGTATTCTAACTTTTCCTATGTGTGATGATTCTTGCAAAGAATCACACACATTCTGTAATACCTTACTCTAGTTCTGTTTTATTTTAAAACTGAATCCTCAGATTTGCAAGCATGCCCATTGTGAGCATGTTTGGGACCATTTGTCTTGTTTTTCAGCTGAGGGTGAGAAGGTCTACTAGGCCTCTGGACTAGCTGAATTTACTGGTGTAGTGTTTGATTCCTGCCACAAGTCTCATCTCTGAACCTCTGAACTATCCTAGGAGGTAATTTATATCTAATCCTTAACTCCTGAACTTTCCTGCATTATGAAATGTGCCCCCAGGCTCAATCTTTGGGCAATTATTCATAGCATTTAGCCTTTCTAATTCTATCTTGCCAACAGTTCTGTTAATTTCACCTGACAGACTCCTACCTCTGCTGTGCTGCCCAGCTTCACTCTGTAGCTGCTAACTGTGCAATGCTGTGTGCAAAGTGTTTTACCTGTTCCCTCTACAAATGGTTGCAGGAAAGGGGATAGTGTGATCACATGGTGTTCATGTCGGACTTTTAGACAGGACAAGTTTATTCAGAGGTTTGTGGACTTAAGATTCAGCCTTCATCTGGAGAGATGGAAACACAAAGGGCCTAAGAGAAACAGCCATTAGCCAAGGTTCACCATCTGCATCCAGGAGAGAGGAGGGAGACTTATGAGGTGGGACACCTGTCCCTGACTGTGTTATAAGCTGTCATTGCTATTCAGCAGGAATTAGCCCATATTTAGGGTAGGAACTGGGTGAAAATAGAAATGTAACTTGTCATGGTTTCCATGGGCCTCAGAGTTGTATTTACTTGAAAAGTAGCCCATGTGGATCTTTTTAGGGGTATGAATTTCCTCTTCTCTTGAATGGCTGTGGTATTAAACAACAGGAAATATGTCCCTAAATGGAAACACAGATGTTATGTCTTTGTGGGATTACCCCACAAAACAGACAGTTTTAGTTTCCTGTACCTCATCAGTCAGAACTCTTCAATGTAATAGAGCTAAAGTAGATGATCCCTTGCCTCCTCTCACCCTTGCATGCCATCCACAGAAAAGAAAAGCAGGTTCCTCATTTCTGTCTGTTTCCCAGATGACATTAAGTCAAGAGTTGGGTCATGTCTAGCTTGGGGATGTTTCTCTGTACATTTTCCAGTGCACCTGTTTAGTGATGTGGCTTCATGTAAGAAATTCTCTTTTGGGTCCTTAAGCCTTGATCCTTTTATTCAAAAGCGATTACCATTCCTTCTGACCTCTTAGCCCTTAACTCCAGAATAAAATATGGACCATAGCCAGGCATGGTGACCCAGGCCTGTAATTCCAGCACTCACAGCAGAAGGATCACAACCTCAAGGCCAGAGGCAGCCTGTGCAATTTATTGAGACCCTGTCTCAAAAAGTAAGAAAGGTGCTGATGAGGCTTAGTGGTAGAGCACTTACCTAGTATGTAGAAGGCCCTAGGTTTAATCCCTAGTATTAAAAAAAAGAAGAAAGAAAGAAATGTGAATCACTACCATTCTGCTAACATGAATCTTGCTGCCTAAATCAAGGGTGCTGTTTGACAGTTTCCTTCCCCTTTGTTTTTCATGCCAGCTAAACCCTAAGGAATACTTGGAGCCATAACTGGCATAAGAAATGTCTGAATCCTACTTCAGTGCCTGGCATGGGTCATAAATGTATCTGATTCAGTAACTTATGTGGCAGTTGATAGAACACAGACATCCCATCTGTGTCTCCAAGCATGTCTGCCTTTTCTCTGTGTAATAGATTTCCCTGCTTTCTAGTTGATGTGTTGAGAGAAAAGAAAGGCTGATTTATTGTATGCCTCCCCACACTGTGAACTCTCTCTCTTCCCACGCGTGCTGCAGGGAGCAGGGCCCTCTGGTTCATTGCCAGTGTATCTGTCTCCCTGACCACAGTTCTTGGCAGTGGCCTTTGTGAAGCAAGTGGGCTTCTGCTTTGGGACACTGAGGATGGAAAGGACATTAGTGTTCTTTGTCAGTTCTTCCAAAGTACTTGTCATTCCATTTATGTAGAAATTCCGATCTTCAGTCTTTTTAAAAATCTAAATTAGAACAATGAAATCAACTTCAATATTTTAGATGTAACTTTTGAAGAAGTATACTTTGGTGCTTAAAATTACATATTTATGATTTTAGGTAAGAAACTTTGGGACTATTGGCCTAATGTAAATATTTTATGAATAAATAATCCAGCGCTGTTGATTTTGGAAACTGGTCAAAATGTAGAGAAGGTGATATTCTAAATTTAAATTAGTATGCTAGATCAAATTACTGAGATTGAGCTTTCTGAGATATTATTTGTAACATTAAAGCTAATTTATTAGAGGTATTTTAATATATAAACATTTTTCCCATAAGTGCATTTGGCCTAAGAGATCCCCAGTAGTGGGCACACTGGACAAATTTCAGTTACAATATAATCAAGTTAGCACCTTTTAAACATAAATGAAATGTATACCGCTTGAACTTGGATTTAAAAACAGTAAAACAACAAGAACAACAGAAAAGGGTCTGGTTTGACTCTTGTCTGTTAACTCTTGGTGACCTATCATCATTTGATAGTTTTGGGGAAGTCTTACCTTCCTGGGTTAAACCAGAATATTCTGGAACTAAGCCATCCTAATCTCACCGTAAAGTAGTTCATTTGTCTTTGAAATTTGACTCCCATAGCAGAAAAAGCCCTGCTGCAGCCTTGGATCTATGGGATCAAAGTTGGTGGCACAGGTTTTGACGTAAGCTGCCACGTGCATGAACCAAGGAGAGGCGTGTTTCGTGTTTGGGTTGCTGTGTAACCATCTGAACTGTCTCAGCCTCTGTCCCTTCCTCCTTGGGTGCCTGATGTCTAGCATGCCTCCAGGAAAACACTTCTTATCAAGCATTTTCTTGGAACAATTATTAACCATGTTCTTTAATAGTTACTGGCACTTGTATTTTAGGCTGTATACCAATGTTCATATTTGACACTGATTTTCTAACTGTGAGAGATATTTGAGTAAAATTTTTAAAAAAAGCAAAATGAAATTTGGTTTCCTTTGGCTTAAATACTAATTTCTAGCCCTTGGAATGCTAGATGAGGCCCACTTTTCTTTTATCACCTTTATCTGACCAAGGAAAAGATTTTAGACTAAGAATCCACCCAAGCTCGGCACCATGGCCCACACCTCTAATATCAGTGATTCAGGAGGCCTAGGCAGGATTTTGAGTTCATGGCCAAAGGTTGCATGTGCAACTTAATGAGACCCTGTCTCAAAAGAAAAATACTTAAAAAGGGGCTAGGGGTGCAGCTCACTGACAGAACACTTTCCTAGCATGTGCAATGCCCCTGAGTTCAACTCCCTCAGTACTAAAAAAAAAAAAAAAGTTCCTCCTAAAAGAGACGCACAGTGCTGTACAAAATGTTGGTGGCTGCTGAACATACAGGAAGTCCTCATTTATGTTAGCCATATGTGTACCTGAGAAGAAGGAAAAGTAAGTGAAGGCTTTCGTTGGGAGAGATTCCACCCACTCCTGGACATATTGTTTTACAGAGCTTTTCATATTTTCATATTATTTTACAGAACTTTTAAAACATCCTTGTAAAGCCAGTGTTTTTATTTTGTTTTTTGCGGTACTGGGGGTTGAACCCAGGGCCTTGCATGCTTTGTAAGTGCTGGACCACTGAGCTGCACCCTCAACCCATTTTTTTACTTTTTGATACAAGGTCTCACTAAATTACACAGACTGCCTCTGATCTCGAACTTGCGATCCTCCTGCCTCCACCTCCCAAGCTGCTAGGATTACAGGCATGTGCCACTGTGCCCAGCATAAAGCCAGTTTTTGTGTTACAGTAAGTGCAGGGCCAGCTTTGGGTGAAAGGTCTAGGCAGCTGCCTCGGTGTATCTGAAGACTATGCATCTCACCCCCCCATGTACCTCATTGTACTTGGAGTGATTCTGCTCAGGTATTAAGGACTGTTCCACTGTGGTTACTTATTAAAATACAGGTCCATGTATTTAGTCATTAACATTTAGTGTAGGCTGCAGTGGTTAAGCTGGGCCTTGAGAAGGAGTAGATTTTTTTTTTTTTTTTTTGATTGACCTAACAATTGTATGCATGTGCTGGGTGCGGTGGCACCCGCCTGTAATCCCAGTGGCTCAGGAGGTGGAGGCAGGAGGATCGCAAGTTCGAGACCAGAGGCAGTCTGCGTAATTTAGGGAGACCCTGTCTCAAAAACTGAAAAAATGGGCTGGGGGTGCAGCTCAGTGGTCCAGCACTTGCAAAGCATGCAAGTGTGAGGCCCTGGGTTCAACCTCCAGTACCGAAAACAAAAAAAATTGTATGCATGTATGGATTACGATGTTCTGTTTTAACTCATGTGTATATTGCATTATGATCAAATCAGGATAACTGTCATATCCATCACCTCAAAGTGTGATCCTTTCTTGAGCAAGTTTTGGTGAAGGAAGGGTGAGAAAAGAGCTGGGTGCTGTGGCACATGCCTGTAATCCCAGTGACTCTGGAGGCTAAGCAGGAAAATCGTGAGTTTGAAGCCAGAGGCAACCTGCAAAATCTAATGAGACTCTGTCTCAAAATAAAAAAATTTTAAAAGTGGCAGAAGGCGCCACTCAGTGGTAGAGCACTTGCCTAGCGTGCACAAGGCCCTGGGTTCAAACCCCTTTCCCCTCTACTGAAAAAAAAAAAAGAAAGAAAAGAAAGAAAAAAAAGATGGAAAGGGAAGGGGAGTGTTAGGCATCTAATGAGAATAAGGAGGAGCTAGTGCCCCCCCTTTTAACATGATAAAAACTGAGACTCAAGTTGAAAATCCTGCCATGATACTGGTAGGGGCCAGACTCAACCAAGTCCAAAGTATTGTCCCAATATTGGGGCTTCCAGGAAAAAAAAAAACAAACCATAGAAACCTTCTTTGCCATTTTGGCCAAATGGGCTGGGAAGGAGAGGTTGGTGGTGCTGAAAGGACACTAGAAGGCTTTTCTTGTCATTGCTGAGAACAAAACAGAGTTCTGTTGACTCTTGATATTGCTTTAGCTGTTTGGGAGTCAGCCTATAGACACTCGACTTATGCATTCCAATGTCCTGTCACCTGCAGCACAGCAGAGAGGTACAGCTCAGTGTGGCCATGTAGCCTGAGGAGTTCTGCTAGTTTAGACCTCCACTCAGGTTAAGCTGGGTCCTTGGCTTCCTTGCAGAAAAGAATTTCAGGGCGAGCCAGAGAGAGTGAAACAAAGTTATAGAGTTTAAGTATACATTTTAGAATACATGTGGGACCTCAGAAAGAGAGATAGGTATCCAAGATACAAACAAGAATATACCAAGAGGGGGAAGAGGAGGAAGCCAAAAAAGAGACCAGCACACATGTTCCCTCCAGTTTTATTTAACCTAGGGCACGGCCCATGTGATGTCAGTCCTGGGCACCCAACTTTGGGCACCTAGTGTGACATGAACCTAGAAAGGCCCGTCATAGGCTGGGGATGTGCCAATAAGATCAAAAGAAGAAATTCCGTTGTTTGGATTTTTCTATTGGAGGAACTTCCCTTTAGTAAAATGAGGTTATACATTGTAGTGGTTTAACTAAACAATCAGGAGGGAGTTGCCTGAGTCTGTCTCAAAGAAGCACAGAATTACACAATAGGAAGCAAAACTCAAAGGTTCCATACATTCTGACCAAGCATGGCTTATTGCTATTTTAACACTCTCAATATTTAAATTATCTCTCTAAATAATGTCCTCACAGCAGGCTCCTTGGTAGTTGTGTCAAAGTTCTCAACTCTCAGCTGTTGAGATTCAAACCAGATTCTGGGGTGAAAGCTCTTTCTTTTCCATGTCCCCCACATTTCCCTGTCTTTCTATCCTGCCTCAGTCCCATCAATTTGGAACATGATAAAACATAGAGGGAACCCAGGAGAATTGAATTTTTGAAATTGAGCTGCTTGGGCTCTTTCACCAGTAGTGGAAATTTTAATTTCTTATATTTATTTTTTTTTTTTAATTTTATTTTTATTTATTTATTTTTTTTGAGGCAGGGTCTTGCTCTGTAGCCCAGGCTGGCCTCAAACTTGAGCTACTTCTGCCTTAGCCTCCCAAGTACTGAGCTCACAGGCATGTGCCACGATGCCTTGTTGAAAAAAATTCAATTTGTAGATTTAAGTTTCACCTTTACCTGTAGAGTTTTTATCTCATTTTATTCTATTCTACTAGATGCCCTTGAAATGCTTCCAGCCTGGTGACTTTCTGAATTGTGGGTGGCCAGTGTTTAAACTGGGCTGGGATTTGGCTCAGTTGGTAGAGCACTGCGCTGCAGTCTCTGAGGTCCCGAGTTCAATTCCCAGCACCACAAAAATGGGAGAAGGGCCTGGCAATCCACTCCCAAGGCAATCCCGTAACAGTCAGCCATTGAAAACCCTATGAGGGTCGCTATGAGTCAGATACCGACTCGATGGCACCTAACAACAACAACAGTATTTAAGCTGCTCACTCGAGGATGGGTAAGCCTTTACTTAGTGACTTTCATGGGTCAGGGTGTCTTGACATTATTGGCCCCTGACCTTATCTGCTTTTCCTAAGCATATCTAGGTCAGGGAAATGGCCTGGCTAGGGCCAACAAGGGCAGAAGAGAGCTGGGGGTGGGGGTGCACTCTGTAATCCCAGCACTTGGGAGGCAGAGACAGGAGGATCGACACAAGTTCGAGTGCAGCCTGGGCTACACAGAGAGTTCCAGGCCAGTCTGGGATACACAGTGAGACCCTATCTCAACAAAAGGGCAGGGGAGGGGGCAGGAGAGGTCAGTGTTCCTCTTCGGACATTCACTGCCAAGGGAATAAGTAGGCTGGACCCCTGGAAATGCGTTGTGGAGGGGCACTCAGAGCTCACGCCACGTTCGCTCTCAACCCTGCCTGCCTTCCCAAGATTCTGGAAAGCCCTTACCTGCCCTCATCTCCTGGTAGCAGACCAAGGAATGTGTGCCTTGAGCCCTGCTTCTGTCTACCTGCACAAGCCCTGCATGCTTCACTCAGGTCCAGTCATGTGGAACTGTCCTAGCGTGGCCCCATCTGGCTAGGGGCTGAGAGGTTCATGTCACTGGCCATAGTGGGGATGAGGAGGGGCCGTCCAGGGGAAAGGAACATGTGAATTGAAGCCCAGGATCTGGTCAAATCTAGTGTCTGGGGACAGGGCTCCTGGGGCATTGTGGAGGTAGGCATGAGAGATGCATTGGAGGGGCAGGGAAGCTAGCCACAGATGGCTGGGTGGGCAAGGAGGTGCCCTCAGGTGACCTCTTGGGATGGGAAAATGAGAAAGATCACCCAGTGGCCTCCAGAAGGGCTGTGGGCGTGGCTTGCTCTTCATTGGCATAGAGGTGGGGTAGGGGCGGAGCAGGGAGTCCTGGCTCAACCTCCAGTTTCCCTGTGGTGTTGCTACCAGTGCTCTTGGCTTTGTCCTTCATAATCTCCTCCCTACCTCACCCCATAGCCTCAGGCATGGACACCCCCCCACCCCAGTCCTGTCCAAGGGATGCTGAAGCTGATTTTGGAGTGAATGAGGAAGAATGGAAGAACAAGTGGATGGATAGCCATTAAAGGAAGGGCAGATACTGGGCTGAGCAAACCCTGGGCACAGTGGCACATGCCCATAATCCCAGCTATGCTGGAGGCTGAGGCAGGAGGATCATGAGTTCAAAGCCAGATGCAGCCTGCACAATTTAGCGAGACCCTGACTCAAAAAAAAAAAAAAAAGAAAAAAGAAAAAAAGTCACTGCTATAGAATGAGGGCCATTCTGTAACCTTACTTGGGGCTCAGGACACTGGACAGGCCTGCATGGTGAGCACTTGGGATCTAGGATGCCTGGATGATGAGGTGGAGATGACATTGGTCCCATGAGAAGAGGGTTGGCTGAGCTGCCAGGATGACCCCGTCTTTGAACAAAGCAGCACAGAAAGTCTGGGAACCCAGAGTGTCGCCCACAGCCAGCCTGCCTCTAGGCTTATAGCAAAGGACAATGTCTATGGTCCACTTAGAATCCCAGGGCTTTGCTGACCCCAAGTGGGGTTTTGGCATGGAGGGATGAAAGAGCTGGGCTTCTTCTCAGCTCTGCTCTGCGCCTTGGTCACTAAATCCTGAGCGTGATGTGATGGGAGCACCAGTAGGGAGCCCTCTGCTGTGCGGTTCTGTGGGTGAGGCAATGTGAGACCCAGAGGCTGCCTCTAGATGTCACCATCCGGCCAGATGCAGTGGGAGGAGGGTGTGCCTGAGCCCATGAAAGTCCTGAGGCCTAGCCCAGGCTGACAGCGTTGTCTCTGGGCTTGCAGTCTGGAACAATCTTCAGGAAGCCTCACAGGACTCTGGGCATCTTTGGGGCTGGAAACGAGTGGGGTACAGGGAGGACCCTATCTGTGGTCACCCAGTCCTGCTTTATGAAGAAGGGCTGCTGGGGTCCAGGCTGTGCCAGAGCAGGTGGGGGGCTGCAGGTGGTGGAGCCTGGCTGCCACTTTGACCAATCTCCCCAAAATGGCTCTTTTCGTCTGTGGTCGGCCCCACACCTCTGAATCCGTCTTCTCTATCCCACTCCCAGCAGCCAGGTCCCACAGCCACCCTTCCAGCAGGCCTGGAGGCCACACCCTCCTGCCCACCTCCATTCCCAACTCCAAGAATAGAACAAGCTTCCTTTGTCCTCCTCTGACCCCTGCAAAACAATTGCCTCTCCAGTCAGTTCTACCCACTATTGTTATTGTTAGGAGCTGTCAAGTTGGTATCTGACGCATAGCAACCCTACGTACAACAGGTGAAACACTATTGTCAGTGTTTCTCTGCTATTCATACGGTTTTCAATGGCAGTTGATTTTTGGGAGGGGGTTGCCAGGTCCTTCTCTCAAGCCTATGGTATCCGGTGTTCCCAGGCGGTCTCCCATCCAAGTACTGACCAGGCCCGACCCTGCTTAGCCTGGGAGATCTGACGGGATCGGATGCCACAGGACTACAGCTGCATCTACCCACTATACAGCAGTCAAAATGGACAGGGTCATTCCTCTGTTCAGAGCCTTCCCATGGCTCCCCATCACCTCCAGGGGAGAGCCCAGACTCCTCCCAAGGCTGCCTCCCCACCCTCTCCCACCTCCTCCCCACATATGTGGGTGCCTCGGCCACACAGAGCTCCATATTCCTTCAATGTACTGGGCTTGGCCTTGCTGTTCCCTCTGTCTGGAACACCTGTCACCCCATTTTTCACTTCCTCTTGCCTCACTGTCATTCAGCCCAGCTCTGCTGAAGCATCACTCACCCTGGAAAACTCTAACTTTCTAGGCCTCCCCCAGTTCCCATCACATTGGATGTCCCACTACATCTCTCCATGTATCTTCTGTCTGTCTTGGCAGGACCAGGGTCCTGGTCTGACTCTCATCTGGATCCCCAGAGATCAGCCCTGTGCCTGGCATAGACTAGACACTCAGCACATGCATTTGAAATGGTAGGGAGAGGGTTAGGGGTGTAAATCAGTGGTAGAACACTTGCCTATTATGCCTGAGACCCTGAGTTTGGTCCCTGGCATCACAAAAAATCAAATAAAAATAAAATAAAATGTGAGGAGAGAATAGGGAAGAAAGAATGAGGGGGGAAAAAGAGGTCTTGATCTTCCCCCACAAGCTGGAATCATCTCTTTCAAGTTTGGGCCAGCCCTGGTCGTTCCTGGATAAAGCTGAGAATCCTCCACCTCTTGCTTCTTATTGTGGCTTTTAAGGATGATGACAAGTTCTTTGACAAGCCTCCCATCAAGCCGTGGGGTGTAATTACCCTTTTGAGTCTGGGCTGACCTCAATGACTTCCTTGTAACCATGAGAATATAGCAAAAGTGATACTGGGGATTGACAAAGTTTAAGTATGGCAAAACCTTGATAATGCTGAATCTGATAGTTGGTATAAATGGCTTTGGTGTATTCTTCACTCAGCTTTTGGGAATGTGGGAAAATTGATTTATTTCCTTCCTTCCCCTCTTTCTTCTTTCTCTTTTGTTCTCTTTTCCTTCCTTCTTTTCTTCCTTCCTTTCTTCCTTCCTTCCTTTCTTTTCTTCTTCTTTCTTTTTCTCTCATGCATTCTTCCTTTCTTCTTGTGTTAGGGATTAAACCTAGGGTCTCACTCATGCTAAGCATGTGCTCGACTACTGAGTGATGGAAAATTTTTTATTAATTAAAAAAACCCTTCAGTAACATCTTCCAGTGCCAGGCGTGGTGGAGCACGCCTGTAATCCCAGCGGCTCTGGAGGCGAAGGCGGGAGGATCGCAAGTTCGAGACCAGAGGCAGTCTGCGTAATTTAATGAGACCCTGTCTCAAAAAGTAAAAAAAAAAAATGGGCCAGGGGTGCAGCTCAGTGGTCCAGCACTTGCATAGCATGCAGGCACGAGGCCCTGGGTTCAACTCTCAGTACCAAAAAAAAAAAAAAAAAAATCTTCCCATCCCTGCCCACCCATCCTCTCCTGCTTCCAAAGAGTCAGAAAAATACCTCAATCCTTTCCTGATGTGAAGCCCGCCTGTGAGCTGACCCCACTCACCTGGCTGCTTACCTTTTCCACTCTGTGCTTCAGCCTCCCCACTACCTGCTTTCAGCCAGGGAGGGGGCATAGCAAGGGCTCAATTTATGGTAATTTAAGACAAAAAACTAGGCCCCCTTTGTGGACAGGCGCTGTGCTGAGCACTTGACACATACTATCTTAGGTAATCCTCTCATACCCTAGGAACAAGTATTATTGATCCACTTTCCCGGTGAAGAAGCTGAGCCTGGAGTGGTAAAATGCCATGTCCTAGGCCACAGAACTAGTAAATGCAGAGCTGAATTTCACACCCTGGTGTCCAACTCCAAAGCTTCCTCTTATCTTCATGCAACTCTGTTGAACATTTATTTGTTTGATTAAAATGCACGTTCTACCCGCTCCCTAAAGGCCTCTCAGTGCCTTAGAAAGGAGTGAGCTATAGATCTATGGAAGCATTCTAGCAAAGACTGAGGGAACATCGGACTGGGACCTCGACCTGTGCCTGGGAGGGGGCTGTGTAGACACAGCCTCCAGCATGGGTCAGGGAAGATCCTGTGTGTGGCCTTCCCCTGAGTCCCCAGTCAGCGGGGCCTCTGGGGCTGGGAGGACAAAAGCAAGAGGGAGCTAGGCAGTGCTTGCCTCCAGCAAGCAGGAGGGGCCCTCAGACCTGTCTCCCTCTTTCCTGGGCCTGTGGCTTTGCACTGTCTCTGATCCCCCTCCCTGCCCTGGGTCTGCACCTCCAGCGTGAGGAAGGTCCCGGAACTACTCAGACACACAGCGAGGCTTGCCCTCCCACCCAGCACCTGTGAGAATTTATCTCAGAGACACAGAAGGTGGGAGAGACAGAGAGAGGAGGGAAGGAGGGAGGGAGGGAGGGAGCGTGGGCCAGGCAGCTACATCAGGGGATTTGAACAAAAATGGTCATGACACTGGTGTTTGTAGGAAAGAGAAATCACGTCGTCCTCCAGCCCTGGACACAGAGATTCTGGGGCACGCATCCTGGTAGACTCTGAAAGGGACTGTGAGACAGAAACATGACAGCCGGAGACATTTACAGGTCATTTGGCAGGAAACTGCTCTTTGTAAACTTCATGCGTGGGGGGATGGGAAATCAACAGACTGTACAGTGTGACCCCAAGCTGAAATCCTTCCCCCAGCCCTCACGCACACTCCTCCACCCGCTCCCTCGTGACTTACCCCATTGGCCGGCTGACTGTGGGGGAGGGGAGCGTGACTATCTTGGGAAGGGGATGAGATCACAGGAGGGCTGGCTGATTTGGAACTGGGTAACTTTTTCCACCCATATTGCTCTCAGAGACTTCTGCACTGGCTCATAAAGCTTGGCGCCAGCCTTCAGGGGTAGTCATGTGCCCCCTCCCCAGCATGAAGATGGTGGTCAAGACTGGAGAGGGTGCAGGATAGAGCTGAAGTTGAGATAGAGTGGCAGAGCAGGAGGGAGGGTCCCAGAGCCCAGCTGGGACCCAGCAAGAACTTGGCTCCCAGCCAGGTGGGTGTGGGGCCACATGCCTGTAATCCCAGAACTCGGGAGGCTGAGGCAGGAACATCCTGAGTTTAAGACCAGCCTAAACTACATAGTGAGACCCTGTCTCAATAAATAAAATAAAATAAATAATAAAATCCAAACAACAGCAATGACACTTTGCTACTCGCAGATCTCAGTGTCCTGTGGTTCCCCAGGGACCAGTAAATTTTGTGGGTGCAGGCATATCCCAGAGGACAGCCACCTTGCAAAGAACACAGCTGGGCCCTGGCAGTATCTCGAACCCCTGATGTGTCTGGGGTTCCAACCCACTAGCCTGGCCCTTCCCAGAGAGGGTCCCCCTGTTTCTGCCCAAACCCTGCTGGGAATAGTTGTGGAGGAAATAGGTCTGGACTGGGAAGGGATTGGGGTCCAATTCCAGATCAGTACATAACTGAGTTCAGTTCAGTCTGCCCGCATCCTGTGCCTCAACGCTGGTTAGGCCACCTCAGACCTGGGCTCTGACCTCAAGGAAGCTGCAGTGAGTCCCAGTTCTGAGCTCCACTGTACCTCTGAGCCTTTGCCCAGGCAGTTGTCCCAGCCCAGCTACCCTGCCCTTGTCTAGCTGCCTTTGTCAGCTCCCTGTCCCCGGGCTGAGTCAGGTGTCATCTGTCCCCAAGTTAGTGTCCATCATGCCAGCCTGTCTATGTTTATCTGAGGTCAGAGCCAGGATCCAGGGAAAATTCTAGGACATGTTGAATGAAGGAAAGGACAGACCCCAGAAGGGACAGGGGGTCAGGAGAAGACCAACTATGTGCTTGGCACTGTTCTGTGCCAGAGCCTCCAGAGGGAGCTAGGAACCTCAGGCCCCACACAGAGCCAGAGAACAGGGTATGGGACACACTGGCCTGGGCTTGGTAAGCAGAAGGCAAGAGCTGGGCAGAACCGGAACGGGCCAGAGTGTTCCCTCCTTCGCCTGGGCGCTGGTCAGCAGGGCCGGGAATGGAATTCTCCAGTCGGATAGAGCCATTCCTGGAAAATCCCCACAAGCCCTTCCAGAGCCGTGCTTTTCTGCAGGACTCTGGTTCCTTCACAATTGTAGGAGAAGGGAGCTTGCTGTCGCTGGGTGACTCAGGCAAGGCTCTTGCCCTCCCTGGATGCCTTGGACGGGGCTCCAGGACAGCTAAAATGGGGATCCACACATCTACTGAACACCATCTTTCAACCTCACCAAATTCGCTCAGTGCTGCTGAAAAGCAGGGATCAGGGTTCCCATCATTCGAGAAGGAAGTTGACACTCAGAGATGCCAAGTGGCTTGCCTAAAGTCACATAGCAGCATCAGGACTGGAGCCCTGCACCTACTGAGGGTCAGCTGGCACATGGTTCTAGTCTCCCATCCCCACTCAGAATCCCCAGATGGGCAGATTGCCCACAGGCTGAGAATGCCACTTGCAACTCAGTCCCATCTGACTGAAGCCTGGCCTGGCCCTGAGCCTGTCACGCTCAGAATAACCCTGGTGGTTCTGGGTATGGATTGCAGGCCATCACCTGGGACCTATTTTTGTCCTTCGGGTAACAAGGAAGTCTCACCTTGTGCAGTAACCACTTGGGGTGAGGGTGGATCATGTGACCCCTAGCTCCAGCTGACCTTGCTCCCCTGCTGGGAAATGACCTGGACTGGGAAGGGGAAGGCTAGGCTCAGCTCCACTCCCTTTCTCCCCCTCCCCAGCCACTTCCCAGAATCTGGCTCTTCCTTCCTGTCCCGTCTTCTCAGCAGCCCACACCTCCATACACATGCACACCATGACTGGGGAGCCGACAGCATCTTCATTTGTCCTCCTGATACGTTGCCAAGTGTTAGGCGCGTGAACACCTGTTTAGTGGTGGAACAAGTCCATTTCCCCCAGTTCTGGTCAGAGGGTCCTAGGTCCAGGTGCAGCAGTTGTTTGGGAATCCAGCATCTACAAGATGACTTTCAGAATCTGGAGACTTGGAATTCCTCAGGGCAATGGCTGATGGAATTTGAGATGACAGAGGCTGTGGGCATAACCACATACAGTCTGAAAGGTCAAGTACAGTCTCAGGGTTGTAGATCCCAAAGGCCATCTATAGAGGGAGTGCAGTCCACAGATACACAGAGGGGCACCCCAGCAGATGTGGGCTCCTTACAGGTAAAACCAGGTGTGTGTGTGTGTCTATGGGAGGAAGAGGGAGTGTCGTGTCCTGAGATCAGCAGTGAAAGATAAATGCTCAGAAAAAAGATGGAAGGAACTGATTTTTTTTTTTTAAGTAATTTACACCTGTAGTCCCAGCAACTCAAGAGGCAGAGGCAGGAGCATCATAGGTTCAAGGCCAAAGGCAACCCGTGCAACTTAGCAAGACCCTGTCTCAAGATAAAATATAAACTGGGCACTGTGGCACACGCCTGTAATCCCAGCAGCTTGGGAGGCAGATGCAGGAGAATCACAAGTTCGCGACCAAAGGCAGTATGCGTAATTTAGTGAGACCCTGTCTCAAAAAGTAAAAAAAATGGGCTGAGGGTGCAGCTTAGTGGTCCAGCACTTGAAGAGCATGCAAGCATGAAACCCTGGGTTCAACCCTCAGTACGGCAAAAAAAAAAAAAAAAAAAGATAAAATATAAACAATGGGCTCAGGGTGCAGCCCAGTGGTAGAGCACTTGCAAAGTATGTGAGAGGCCCTGTTCAATCCCCAAGTACCGCCCCCCTACACACAAAAAAATTACTGTAGCAACACAAACAAGAATAACCGTAATGACAACATTAAGAGCAGCTATTCCAATTTTTTTAGGGCCAGTTAAGGGCCAGTCCTGTACTAAGTCAGGGCTTTGTGCAAACTCCCAGTGAATACTGACAACACTCTCTTCTCTGGTGGCACGGACAGTGGCCCATGGGGTGAGCTCCAGAAGTGCAGCTGGGTTTGCAGGGTCTGCAGCTTCCCTGGAGGTGGACACTGAGCCCTCAGGCCATATCCCCACATACGCAGGGGATGTGTTCTCTCCCCGCTAACAGTCCTGGGCACCAGCGGGCAGTACTGGCTCCTTGGGGATGCCTTTGGGGCCCGACCAGGCCAACTGAGTTAGCCCCAGCCCCACTTGGCCCTACTCCTCTAGGCGTTGGGGCTCTAAATAGCAGTCACTCAAGAGCTGACAATCAAAGGGCAGCTAAAAAAAGGCCCCACGGTCTGGGCTCTGTCGCACACGGCTCGGAGGCCCTATTTTCAGGGAAAGGGTGCCGACGTGCCAGTGGAAAATCCATGGGGCGGGAGTCTCCACAGAGGAGGTCCATGTGCCTGCCTCCCCCATCCTGGCCCCAACCCCTACCCCACATGTGCACATATGCCCCCATGCACTCCCACGCACATACTAGTTGCAGGCCTTAGCCTACCTTCCTGACAACAATTGGGCCCTATCATCCCTGGGAAAGGGATGAGGAAACTGAAATTCAGAGAAGGCAAGTGACTTGCCCAAGGTCACACAGCTAGGAGTAGGTGGGACTATGACCAGACTGGGCTATTGTGCCTTCCAGGCCAATGCTGTTCCCCAGGCACAGCCAACCCATTGTCATCTGGAGAGTCAAAGGCTCAGCCATGAGCAGTGGTGGTGTGTTCTGGGGTGGTATGACTGAATAGGGGCTGAGGACGGCAGGTGGGATGACATCCCACTGGAAAGCCCCAGCCAGCTCCCAGAAGTCCTCACCTGGTTGTGGGAGAGGTAGCCCCTACAAGGAGCCCAGCCCCCACCCCATCCCTATGACCACTTCCCTCCTGCCTTGCCCAGGTCCCCAGAGGCTGGCAGCCCCTGCCAAGTTTCCAGGGAATGTGTCAGATAAGGGGTGAGTGCTCATGACTCCCTCCCACCTGCCACTATCTCTGACCCTACTGCCACCACCAAGTGAGTAAGAATAGCAACAGCCCCAGCGAGTGCACACACAGGGGACCACAACCTGGACGCACCTCAGGGTCCTCCTCCTCATCCGTGCCAGCCCCACCCAGCTCCCCATCAACCTGCCCCTGAGGCACACCCACTCCCCACCTCTCGTGGTAAAGCTCAAGTCTCAACCCCTCGCCTCCCTGGCCCCAGTGGAGAGGGTCTGGGGGAAAACACCACCCTGTGGGGCGTGGCCTACCATGAGCGCTGCCCCCAGCAAAGGAGCTGTGTGACCTGGAGCTGGATGCTGTCCCCCTCTGGGCTCATAAGCAGGACAGGGCAACACAGCAGCTCCCTGAAGCAGGAGAGGCAGCCAGCTGAGGCTTCCCCAGGAGCGAAGGCCCCTCAGTGTCCCAAGAGTCGCAGCCTAGCCTAGCTTCTGAGTGCCCTTGGGAACACTCACTCTGGTCAGTGAGGCTATGGATGGGTGGGAGTCCCCAGGTCCAGGGCAGATTGTGATCAACTCCCCTGCACCATCTCCCTGTGATGCTCCGACAAGTGCCTGAGGGTGGCCACATCCCTCTGAGGGAAGAGGCTGTTGTCATGGAACCCATGGTGAGCATCAATGTGACACCGGAAGGGGGAGATTCAAGGAGCCTTGTCCCCATGTTCCTGAGTCACTGAGACACCTGGGCATAATCAAGGGAGCTGAGCCCCCAGTCCTGTCATCAGTGGCCCGTCTCACAGCCTGGATCCCCACGTGGGCCCGGGCCTAGCCCCTCCCCCACCAGCTCCCTTGCTTTCCTCCCCGACCCCCTGTTTCAGGTGACTCTTTCCTTAGTGCTTGGGCCTGCCTCCCACCTCCCATGGTGCCCACCCACCTCAGAGGCCCCACAGAGGAGGTCAGGGATGCTAAGGGAGGAGAGGGCGGGACGGGCTGAGGCGCGCTCCTTGCTCCCACACACTCGTTCTGGCATCACACAGACGAGACTATAACGCGCTGGCACACCCACAGTCGCACAAGCACACGGCTGAGAGCGTCGGGGCCGCCCAAGAGTCTTCCAACCTCAGTCTCCCAACACCATTCCTGCCTCCTTGGGATCCTGCCACCCCTCTGAGGCCCTGGAGGAAGAAACACAGCAGCATAACATCCCCTCCCACAGCAGCATAACATCTGGAGGTGAGACCACAGGAGGGGAGGCCAGAAGTTCTTCTGCCCCAAGGCCCAAGCCAGGGTCCTGGGGTGGGTACAGGTGGGTGGGGCCCTCTGGGGTCCCAAGACTGTTTTGTTCTGTGAGGGTGAGGGCCGGACTGACCTCAGGGCCTCTTGCTTGAAGAGCTCTATCGTTAGGGCTGGAAAAAGTTTAAAAATATCCTATGTTTACATTCTTTCCGGGCCCGCCTCCCAGTCCTCAGGACTGGGTCCCTTTGATCTGTCCCTGTGCTTCTAGAAGGGGCATGGGAGAGGGGGAGTCTGAGCCCCCTGCTGGGCCGACCCCTCCTCCAGCTCCGGCCCAGTCAGAGCCCCGTGAGGCCCCGTGGACATCACAGAAACAGAAGGAGCCAGGGGTCCTTCTGGGAGCCCAGGCCAGAATGAGTATTTTGTTCTAGGAGGTCCAGCAAGGCTGGGTGGGGGCTGGAGCAGGGGTCCTATCCATATTCCCTCCCAAAAACTGGGGCCCCAAGGGCCTCCAGGGAGCATGTGTGAGTCTGGGACTAAGTCTCCTACCAACTCATGGGCTGGAGAAAGCCACATGTATTGAGCTCCTGTGGTAAGCCTGGCACTGACCAAATGTGTTTTATAACGATTATCTTTTGCAGGTCTAACAACTCCATAAAGTGAGTCCTATTCTATCCACAGGGCTGGGATTTAGCTCAGTTGGTAGAGCGCTGCACTGCAGTCTCTGAGGTCCCAAGTTCGACTCCCAGCACCACAAAAATGGGAGCAAGACCTGACAATCCACTCCCAAGGCAATCCCGAAACAGTCAGCCATTGAAAACCCTATGGGGGTCGCTATGAGTCAGATATCGACTCGACGACTCGATGGCACCTAACAACAACAACAACAATTCTATCAACAAGTAAAAGAGGTGATGTGATTAATCTGAGAACAAACAGCAAGGATGAGGCGGGCCACGGATCGCATACTATGTCACTCACTACCCCTGACCCAGCCCTCTTAGGGTGTAGGTCCTGCCTGCAGCATGAAGCCTGCCTCACTGACCCACCGCCAGTGCGTTGCTCTCCCTGTCACTCAGGACGAGCCACGCCCCTCTCTGACCCTCAGCTTCCTCTTCAGAATGGGGCTGAAGATCACAGGAGAGGTTTATGTTCAGAGAGGTTCAGGGAAACTAAACCCTGGACCTTGGCAATCTGCTCTGTAGCAGCAATACAACCAGAGAGGGGCCTGGGACCTGAGGTTCAAGGAAGGAGCCCTCAGACTGGGGCAGATGACTTAATTTGCCCTGGTTTCTTGTCATCTTTGTTTTTCTTTCCTTTGTTGGTCTGCCATACACCTGGTCACCAACCCATCATCTGTGTACCCACTCATCCAGCCACCTGCCCATCTGCCTACCCATCCATCTACCCCCTCACCCATCCAGCCATTCATCTGTCCACCTGCTCAATCACCCAGAACAAGGGCCCAGAGAGTAGGGACGTTTCAGCTCAGGGATTGCATCTCACAGGCTGTGCGAACCTCGGAAGCTTCCTCCATCTTTTTTGCAATCCTACTCCCCACCTTCACCACAGGGTGCTGGCTAGGTGATCTCTAGATCCCCCTTCTGGGGGATCTTGTGGGAGCAGAGACCACCAAAGGCAGTGGACACTTCTAGAGCAGGACCATGAACCTTGACCACACAGTTCTGCCTTGTTGTCTGGTTCTAAGACTCTCAGCCACACCCTTTAACCTCTCTGACCTTCAAGGTCATCCACCAGAAAATGGAGCCAATGATCCACTCTAGCAGGATGGGAGAATTAGATGAGATGCTACCTCCAAAAAGCTTCACACCTTCGAGACTTCTGAGTAGGACCAGGTGCAGTGCTGCACGCCTCTATCCCAGTGACTCAGGAGGTGGAGGCAGGAGGATCACAAGTTCAATACCACAGGCAGGCTGTGCAACTTAGTGAGACCTTGTCTCAAAATAAAAAGCAAAAAAAATGGGCTGGGAGTGCAGCTCAGTGGCACAGAGCTTGCAGAGCATGCAAGTGAGAAGCCCTGGGTTCAACCCTTCAGTACAATTAATTAATTAATTAATTAAAATTAAAAAGGGGCTGAGGGTGCAGCTCAGTGGTAGAGCACTTGCAAAGCATGTGTAAGGCTCTGGGTTCAGCCCCCTCGTATCACACTCACAGAAAAAACAGACTTCTGACGAGTTGCAGGCCAAGCAGAGGCTGGTGGGGGATGCCTTGCTTGTGCCAGGGTAGTCAGCAGAGTGCCCATGGGGGTCTCTGAGTCCAGGGTGACGAGGGCCAGCTTTGGAGTCCATCTATAGGCTTCTCCAGGCCGGCCAGGATGACCGCCCCATCCTCCTGGCTGGGCTTGGCCCCTATCCCACAGAAGCTGCCAGGAGTGGAGAGATTATCTCCTAAAAATAGGGCTGGGCCCCACCAAGGTTGTTTTTCTCCCTTCCCCGTGATTTACCATCATCAGCTCGGGGTGCCTGGGACAGCAAGTCCCACCCCGGCTCCCGTGGACCATTAGGAAGGGGGCAGGCAGGATCAGTCTGTCAGGAGTCAGCCTAGGGCCAGGAGCTACAGATCAGTCTGGAGCCTCAGTCCAGGCACCAAGCTTAATCTAAAGCCAGAAGCAGGGGTTCACCTGTGGCAGGAGCAGCTCCAGGGGGAGTCATGGGGGCTCCTGTCCCACCCCAGTGGTGTCCACCTGAGTGACTCCTTTCCCTAACTTCTGCAGGTCCCCATGTGCTCACTGCTTGGGTGTGAAACTCAGAAATGTCTTGGAGCCGGCACTGTGCCACCCTTTCCTCTCCTTTAGCTGTCTCTCAGGGTGCTCAAAACCCCTGTGGCTGGGTGTGGTGGCATGGCCTTTGATCCCAGCACTCAGGAGGCGGAGGCAGGAGGGTCACAAGTTCAAGGGCAGCCTTGGTCACATAGTGAGACCATGCCTAACAAAACAAAACAAAACAAAGCAAACGAACAACAAAAAAAAACCCACTGCTTTGTGTGTGCAGGCTCCTCCTGAGACAAGGAATGCATAGTGACACAAATGTGCTCACATATGAGCAGAGGACACGGATTCACATAGTTGTGCCCTTTCATAGCAAAGATGATATCTGGAAAACACAGGAATGACACCCTCCAAGACACTCCTCTTCCACTATCACCTGCACAGGTTTTGTGGCTGACGGGGTCTGGATGCTCAAGGAAATGACCCACTTTGCTTTGGCCCTAAAATCTCACCAATAGCCCACATGAGGCCCCGTGTCCTTCCTCATGGGAGACCTTAGTCTTGTTCTTCAAGCCCCCAGACCCATTCTGTGCAGCAGGAGATGGGGAGAGCATGGACGGGGAGGTGTGCGCTCTTTCACACATGGTTGTGCGCATATACCCGTGGACACTCGGACACCAGCACAGCCATCCTTTAAGGCCCAGCTGGCTTTATTATTAGACAATGAGCTGCCATTTGGAGCACCCTCATGGGCAGCCCATAAGCTAGTATTCAGGCTCTGGGGACAGTGCCTTCATTCCAGCAAGGTGGAGGGGGTCTTAGTCTGCTCTGGCCCACACTGGATCTTGGGTATTGGGCTCTTTCCTAGTGTATTCTGATGGGCCAGAGGCCAAGCCCTCCGCTGTGGCTGCCTGGATCCCTCAGACGGCCGCTTTCAGGGGCATGCTGTCCGCCGGCTGATGCAGGTCCTTCTTCCTCACCAGGGCCAGATGGGCGAAGATGAGGATAAGGAAGAAACCTGGGGCAACCAAGAGGGAATGATCAGGCTCAGAAGGGGCTGCAGGACATGTCTATCAGTGGGGACTCCCTGCATAAGGTGTTGGTTTAATCAAGAGTTGAAGTTTCCTAGACAATGCCCCTGAGGCTAGGCTGAGACTGACACCCAGTGCCTGGGGAAGTCTGAGGCCTTGGCTTGCTTGGCCTTCACCACACTGAGGCTGCCCTAGCACACCAGAGCCTCCAAAATCCCCCTCTCAAGGGGGACAGTTTGGATAGAGTTCATCTGAGAGCCATGAGGCCCATGGAACTCCAGGAGAAAGGCACATCACAGCATCGTGTTAGAGCCAGCAAAGAACACCAGCAAGAGACAAATTTAGGGGGAGGGGAGCTAAAGAAATGAAGGGACAGGAGAAAGTGGCTGGGACTAACAGCATTAGGCTGGAAAGACCACAGCACTGTCACATCCTGGCTGCCCACCTTGGACGAGTCATTTACCCTCTCTGAGCCCCAGTGACCTCATCTGCAAAATGGGGAGATAGCAGGATCTACCTCCCAGGGTAGGAAGAGGACTCCGTGTGATAATCCCTACCACGTGCTCAGCCAGGGCCCAAAGCACAGTCAATGCACAATCATGTCATGGTAAATGCTGTTCTCAAGGACAAGGATGGCTATAATACTAGGGGCCAGTGCATAATGGCTAGGAGAGTAAGGAGGCTCCTCTTCCAGACCTGGGGGCACTGTGGGGACAAAGGGCAGTGTTTATCTGGAGACTGTGGCTTCACCAACCTGTTGCCCTGCTCCCCTCCCAGAAGCCCGAACTCCATTACCTATTGCTGCCAGGGTGCCCACGAGGGTGCCCAAGGCCGATAGCTTCGTGGGCATGCCCTTCATGCGGCCCACCTTGCGCATGCACTGTCCTTCCACATTGCAGCGACACACAACCACTGTGGAGTGGGGAGGGAGGAAGGTGAGAGCAGCGGGGGAGGGCTCCTAGCTGCTCGGAGCCCCCTGCCCAGCCAGCCAGCTGGTATGTGCTTTTGCATACATGCCTGTGCACGTGTGTATAAAGTGTGCACTCTTCTCTGTGTGTGGCAGGGCGCATACAGGCGTATGCTGCATGCGTGTGTGGGGTGGAAACCCTGCCCCTTCCCCCTGCTCCTTCATGGCTCCCTCAGGCACTGCAGATGCCAACCTTGGCTGCACCCGAGCCCCAACCTCACCTCGGACCGGGAGCTGCCACGTCCTGGCATTGTGGCTGACCACCACGGGGACCACATGTTCACCTGGCTCCACCCAATGCAGGGCCAGGGTGAGGTAGGCGTGGGAATCTGTCGAGTTGCAGGCATTGACCAGGGTCACTAGCCTGGACAGGCCCCACCTCATGTCACTTCCAAGTGAGCCCCCTCCCTGCCTTGGCCATAGTCTCCCTCCCTTCCCCCACCACATACCATTGAAGGCCTGGAGGCGCCAATCCCGCTGCACTGTGGGGTTGGGACCAAGGGCAAAGCTGTAAGGAGCAGGCCCACTGGCCAGTTCAGGGTCCTCATGGGGTCCACTGATGACCATGCCATGGTCCTGGCGGGGTGTGCAAAGGTGTCGAGCAGTCATGGGGGCCAGAGTCAGGGCTGGAGCAGGAGGGGCCTTCAGGAAGTGGACCACAAGGGTGGCCAAGGTGCTCAGTCCTGGCTCATCTGCATTGTCAGGGGTGGGGGTGAGCCTCGGAGCTCCTGGGCTGGTCCTGGCCCGCACAGCCTGCTAGCCTCACCCTGCTGCCTCCTCCAGAGAGCCTTCCCCGCTTTGCTATCTGAGCAGCTGCCAGGCCTGCCTGAGTCTTTCTGGATGCCAGATCTGCCCTCAGTGGCACCAGCACCCAGCAACATGGCAGTACCGGAACCACGGAGGGGCACAGCCCTGCTGCCTGCCTGGAGACATGCAGTCCATCCTGTGAAAGCTCATTCAGGCCCCTGCCCCTGGCCTTTGTGTCCTGTTTGGCTCATTGTCCAGCACTCTTGCTGTAGATGCAACCCTTGGCCTCCTGCTATCTGCCCGGCACAAGACCCTCTGCCCCCAATCTGTCCCTAAAGCTGCCACACTGGGAGACCCTCCAGGAGCTAAGGGTCAGGGTTGGGAGAATACTGAGGTCAAGCTAAGAGGGTGGTAGGAGAAGGGAGGCAAAGGCCACAGCTGCCCATCTGGGGGTAGACCCATTCTCAGAAAGGGACAGTGGACCCAGCCCCTTGCCCCTCGCTTCTGCCTAGCACTGGGTGGTTGTCTGCAGGGCCCCATGGAGGAAGTGCAGCCCCACCCATCTGTCCAAGGTTTACAAACAGAGCTACTTCTGTACATGGTCCCTCCAAAAGGCCCTCACAGCTGCCAGGCCATACCTGCATCCTGGGCCTCTACGAGCACTGTGTATGTGTCCCCAGGCTGGGCACTCTGCAGGGACTGGGCTGTGTGTACCTCCCCAGAGGCCTCCTTGATGTAGAGCCAGCCCTCTGAGTCATTGACCAGGGAGAACCTAGGGCCCAGAGAAGGAGGTGAGGGTGGGGAGGCACTGGGACCACAGACAGAGTCTTGCCCAGAGACCCCCAGGACCGTGGGACCTGCTCTCTGTGACTCAGGGGCAGCAGTTTTGGGGTGCTCAACCTCTCGCCCCAGCTTCAGGACTTTGGGTGTGGGGCCCTGGGACAATGGATGCTGTCAGCCACGAGGGACTGTCAGAACCCAGTGGTCTCCTTCAACTTCCTGTTCCAGGGCCCCTACCAAGGGGTCAGCATGGGCTCAGAGCCTGCATATGGCCTTATCCATGCTGCCATCTGGGCAGGGGATAGAGGAAGGTCTCCAGGTGAGCAGGCATCAGCTGAGCTCTCATGGGGTCTAAACAGCCCTTCCGTGCCCTGCGCCGTCCGTCTGTCCAGCCCAGGTATACGAGGCCCGGCTTTTGGCTTACCGGAGAGCTCTGCTCATGTCCAAGGGCTGGATGGTCAATAGCAGGGAGCCAGCTGTGGTGCTCACTGGGACACTGGCCTCGTAGCTCTCCAGCTCTAGCTTGGGAGGTGGCATCACCCTCTCCACCAGCACAGTCACTGTGGCCGTGGCTCCGGGACCAGCGCCAGGGCCCACCAGCTCCTCCACATTCCGTACCACCACCACCACCTTGTGATGGGCAGCAGCTTCGTAGCTGAGGTTCTGGAGTAATGAAGCCGCTGTGTGGGTGGGGAGCGGCACACTCACGTATGCCACTTTCCCATTCGTCCAGACCCTTACCTTGCGGAGGCTGAGCTGGACGTGGACAGAGTCTGGCTCCCAGTCCAGGCCGAAGATCCCTTCCGTGTCTCCCGCCTCGATGGCAAAGTCCATGAGGCGGAAGGCAGGCTCAAGGTCGGCATCCATGGCCGTGAGCGTGGCCACCAGAGTCCCAGGCTCCGCGTCCTCAGGGAGGCTTACAGGCCCAATCTGGAGAGATGGCGAGGGGCCATGAGCCCCACCTGAGCCTTTCCCAGGGTGTCTTCCCTGTTTCTGCTTACCTGGGAAGTGGTGAACTCAGGGGCGTGGTTGTTGACATCTGTGATTGTGACTGCCACCTCACACTTGCTGCTGAGGCCTGAGGCAAGGGAAAGCTTGTCGGTGTGGCCAGGGTGGGAACAGAAGGACAGGGGCGCAGGTCACCCTCATGGCACTTACCACCCTCTGCTCCTGCTAGGTCAATGGCCAGCACCTGAAGCAGGATGTTCTGGCCAGCTTGGAGTGGGGCAGTCCCCAGCGTCACACTGCCGGAGATAGAGTCCACCTCGAAAGGTCCCCCTTCGGACCCCTCCTCAGGCTCAGGGCTCAGCAGCCGATATACAATGTGGGAATTGGGAGAGCCAGGGGCGTCTGCATCCTCCGCCAGAAGCATAGTCACCTCCGTGCCTGTAGGACAGCACCCACTGGGTGGGACCATGGCCCAGCCTGCAGGCCTAGCCCCACCCACTCCTTTCTCATGGTGTGTGTGTGTGTGTGTGTGTGTGTGTATGCAGTCCTGGGGGGCTGAGCCTAGGCCCTCAAGACACTTTGCAAATCATCTACCGCTGAGCTGTACCCCCAGTTCCCTTTATATTTTTTATCTTGAGACAGGGTCTCACTAAGTTATGCAGGCTGCCTCTGGCCTCCAACTCACGATCCTCATGCTTCAGTCTCTCATGTCACTGGGATTACAGGTATGTGCCACTGTACCCGGCTCCATGCTGAACTGATTTTGAGCTTGTGTGTGTGTGTGTGAGTGAGTGTGTGTGTGTGTGTGTGTGTGTGTGTGTGTGTGTGTGTGTGTATTTGATATGGGGACCTGGAACTAGACCCAACCCCAGAGAAATAACATGAGATAGTTCATAGGGACTCTACCCTTCCCTCACCCTGACAAGACCCATGGCCCACCTGGGGGGCTGAGCTCAGGGATGCTGATTGAGGGGCCACGTGGGAGGCAGACAGGTGCATTGTCGTTCTCATCCATCACTGCCACATGCAACTCCAGGGGGTCTGCGTAGTCCTCACCACGGGAATTCTGAGCGCTCACCTGGAGCAGGTACTGTAGTGGGTAGTGGGGGCTTTGGGTCAGGGCCAAGGGCAGCTCCAGCCTGGCCTGGGTCTAAGCCCCTTCTGGTGGCCAGCTCCACATCTGTGCTGTCTTCCACTGCCTCAGCACCAGTGGGAGATGTAACACCCCCAAAAGCCAACCAGACAGTGACTAAGGACCCTCCAGCCTACCCCCCGGCCTCCTTCTCACCTCACCTCAGCCTGGGCCTCTCGGTCCAGCTCCCTGGTTACGTGGATTTTCCCCTCCACATCCACATTGAAGGGTCCAGGGGGCTGGCTCTCCAGGTGATAGTATGTGTCCCCCCCACTCCAGTGTACCTAAGAGGAAGACACAGAGGAAAGGTACCTCAGGCCAAGGGGCAGGAAGGATCCATGCCAGCCTTTGTCATCCAACTGATTGCCAGGCAAGGAGCCTGGACTCCAACTACCATGTGACCCTCGGTAAACTGCGGCCCTCCGTGTGCCTGAAAGACGTGGTTATTTTATTTTCTGCCCTCTCAGGCTGGGCCTGGCCCCAGGGTATTCTTAGAAGAGGCCTGAGACATTCCTGGCTTGGGTGACAATCCCCATGGCAGGAAGAGATGACAGCTGTGAAGCCTTGGGCAAGCTCAGGAGGTCAGAGGGTGGCAGAGGGTGGCAGGTGTGGGACTGTGGGCTTACTCTCCTCATCCCATAGGGGGAAGTGATGGGAAGAGTGGAGGGAGGAGCAGGGGTCAGGGTGGGTCTTGGACCCTCCTCCCAAGTGCTCATGAGACTCAGGCCCAGCTGCACTACTCAGGGGGCTGCTCTGGCCAATGACAGCCACCTACTCACCTGGGCAATGTTGTGCGGGTATGGGACTTTGAGATTCTCTGCAAGGTGGATAGGCTCTGGGGGAAGCCAGGTGTTCTCTGTTATGGAGATCTCTACAGTGGCTGTGGCTTGGTGGCCCGAGGCCTGGTCACCCATGTCCTTGACCTGTACCAACAGCTGGTAGGACTGTTCCAGGGCATGGTCTAGGCTGGCACTCCCTGGAAGGGGTAGGATGGTTGGCTGAGCACAGGGCCGGGGAGCAAAACCCTGGGCATCCTTCTCAGTAGGTGCCAAACACAAAGCTGAGCATATGGCAAGACTCTTGACCAAGGAAGAGCAGGACTGTTGGCACCGTCGTGAGTAGGACTAGGACTTGATAGTGTGTGATGTCACTTCCTCATCTACCCACGTAGTGAATGGTTGGTGGACCAGATGGATGGCCAGAATGGAGATGTGGGTAGATAAGTAGACGATGGGTTGGACGAGTGGATGGTTCACTGGGAGGATGGATGTGTGTGTGGATGGGAGCATGTGTGGATGAGTGAGCGGCGGGCACATGAGCTGCAGGGATGATTTGGGGGTAGATTGGTAAAAGGTGGCCAGCTGGGTTGAGAAATGATTCACTTGTCTTTCCATCCCCAACCTGTGCCTCTGATCTGAACGCCTAGGAGCAGTCCAGAGATGTCCCAACTATAGCCCCTCCAGCTGTTCCTGTTTGGTCTCAGTGTGGAACCAAGGAGCTCCACCCTCTCCGATCACTAACTCTCCATGCCCCACCCAGGCATGGCTTCTGCCTAGAATGCTCTTTCCCCTTCCGTCTTCTCAGATCCAATCCATCCAGCCCTTAGAGCTCAGAACCCTCCTTCTCCAGCCCTCCCTGAGCCTCCCTCCATCAGGACCAGCTTAGGCTCACCCTCGGGGCTGAGCATTAGCGCTCCCAGCTGAGGCTCCAGCTGGAACAGTCCTGGCAAAGGTTGGGCTGGGGTCTGGCTCAGAATGTGGAATCGAAGATCCGAGTTGGCTGTGCCTGGTGCATCCCTGTCCGAAGCCTCAAGGGAGAGGAAGGGAACACCTGATGTGTAGGGAGATGAACAGTAAGGGATGGTCGGCATGAGGGGTCTCCTGTCCCATCCCTCTCCCCACTGGCCTTTCCTTCCATGTCCATCATCCTACCAAGATTCTCAAGATGAGCTGCATCACTCATTTTCATCTCACTTCACATGAGCAAAGTGAGGCCAAGAGTAGATGGGACCCTCAGAGGGGTGGGAGGGCACTGGATGAGGCACAGCTGGGGGCAGAGCTGGACCCCTGGCTGCTTTGCCCTCATGCCACCTCTTTTCTCTCTGCTATTTTATCAGCGCCCACCTGGCTGAGATCCCAGCAAATTGGCTGCCTCATCACTCACCAGGCCTGGTGCCCTGACTCAGCTCAGTTTTGTAGATGGCCTGGGAGAATTGGGGCACCTGGTCATTCTCATCCTTCACATGCACAGTCACAGGCTGGGGACCCCACAAGACAAGTCCATCCTCAGCCTCCAGGGTGACCTGGCAGGGAAGAGGAGTCAGTGCCCAGCCCTGCTTTGCCTGCTCTCCTTATACCTTGCCCCACCATACCTGTAGCTGGTACGATGCCTTTTCCTCTCGGTCCAGAGCCCTGGTCACCACCAGGAAGCCAGAGTCTGGATCTATGGCGAAGGGGTTTTCAGTTGTCATGCCTAAGTCCCCGGATAGCACAATCTGGCCTTCAGCCTTCTCATGGGGCAGTGGCAGCTGGTAGGTGAGAACAGAGGCAAATGGAGCAGAGGCCAGGCTGAAAGGATGCCCCTTTCACCCCATGGCACTGTTTTTTTACATGAGGAAACCGAGTTTCAGAGGGGGCTGCCAATTGCTTGAAGTCACACAGCCAGTAAGTAATGGGACTGAGATGCAAACCCAGAGCTGCTTCTCCTGTACCTGATACTCCCCATCTCCCCCACCCGTCTTTCTAAGTTGGAACCTCCCCACCAATGTTGTAATCATTTTTTTTTTCTTTTGCAGTGCTGGAGGGTTGAACCTAGGGCCTTGCATGTACTTTGCAAGTATTCTACCACTGAGCTGCACCCTCAGCACATTTTTTAGTTTTTATCTTAGTACGGGATCTTGCCTTGAACATGCAATCCTTCCTGAGTCGCTGGGATTACAGGCGTGAGCCACTGTGCCCCCCGCCCGGCCAATATTTCATTCTAGTAGAACCCTACCAGTTACTCACACTATAACACATACTGTCTGGAGGGTACAAAAGAGAGCCAGGGCAAGAAAGAAGAGGGGTGCTGGAGGAGGGAGAAGCAGGACTTGGTGGGGCAGGGGAGGGATAGCCCACCCAGCTTCAGGCTCACCTTGGTCAGGTACAGAGGAAAATTTCCACGATAGTTTTCAGGGACTTCCACATGCAGCTCTGCAAGCAGGGCCTCAGGGAAAGCCTGTGGGAGGATTCTCAACTTGTCCCAGGGGCTAGCCTCCTACCTGGGTGCTGGGACTTGAGTGCGACTGGGAATTTCTTTTCTTTTCTTTTCTTTTTTTTTGTTTGCAGTACTGGGGGTCAAACCCAGGGCCTCCCACTTGCATGCTTTGCAAGTGCTAGACCACTGAGCTGCACCCTCAGCCCAGTTTTTCACTTTTTGAGACAGGGTCTTGCTAAATTACGCAGACTGCCTCTGGTCTCGAACTTGCGATCCTCCTGCCTCCGCCTCCCAAACTGCTGGGATTACAGGCATGTGCCACCACGCCCGGCCATGGGACTGGGAATTGCTGTCCCTTCCCTGACCCTGCTGTGCCTCGGATCCCTCTGCCCTCTGATGTTTGAGCTCCTGCTCCCATAGCAGGCCTGTAGTCCCATTTCTGAAGCCCCTACACCCCACTCGTGTGGTCAGTACAATTGGTCCAGGTGGAGTTGGGGGCAAGGTGCCAACCCCCAAGGCCGGAAGCTGAAGGAGTGGGCAGGGCCCAGCTCACCTGGGGGACGAAGAGGCAAAGCAGCCACAGCCAGGCAGGAACCATGGTCAGGATGGGCCTGAGGGACATGGCAGTGAGGATCCAGCCCAGGTGGGCAGGAAGAGGGACTCGACACAGCCAGAGGGATCTCGCTAGAGACTAGCCTCCTCATCCTCCCCTAAGGGCCTGTAGTTCCCAGCTGCCTGCTGAAAAACCGTCCAGTTCCTTGGCCACACCCAGCGAGGCCCCCAGGTGCAGCCACTTGGCTCCTGCCCCCACTAGGGCCTCCACAGGAGTTTCACCTCCAGCCCCTTTTCTCCGTCCTGCTGTAGCCTCCCCAGCTCCTAGACCCCAAAGTGGTAATAATCCAACATCTCCCCAAATTGCAAACTTTGAAGCTGGAAAGACGAGTGTGAGGGTAATTTCCTGTAACCGCCTCATGTTGCAGGTAAGGCCTGAACGGCAGGGTCTGGCCAAGGTCACAGAGGACCTGACCACAGCAGGATTCCTCCTGGACCAGGAGACTCCTGGCTCAGGCCCTGGGGATTACCCCGCTTCCCACTGCCCTACTTCAGACACAGAGTTCCCCAGGGCAGGAGCTTTGCCCACATCTTGCCATTTTCCAGCCCTCGGCGTATAGCTAAGCACATGGAGCGTTGACAACCACCCCAAAATGGATCCCTGGGACGTCTTCCCAAGACAAAGGGAAGACAGGCAGTGCCCACCCTCAACCTCAGCTTGGCCCACCCGCATGCTCCCAGCCCCTCACCCACTGGTGCCAAAGGCGGCTCCCTTGGTCCAGCTGCCAGGAGAGAAGACGCCTTCTCCAGGGAGCTCTGGCAGGCTGGGCTGGGTGGGGTGGGGCAGGGCGGACACTTGAGCAGGTGGGCGGTCCGGCCATGCTTGCTTAGGAGTGGAAAACGCCATGGGGCCCGAAGCAGCAGCCCTGGCCCCACCTGGTCCCCCAAGTTACTCATTGACTTTGAAAAGTTAGGACTGCTCAAGCGTCTGTGACTGCCAACCCCAGGAGGTGGGGAGATCATTGGCCTGGCACTGCCCCCACCCTCACACAGCCCAGTGGGCACTGCCTGGCTCTCTGGGCTTGGATGCTACTTCTTTTTCTGTGGCTCCAGACTCGGATCTGCTTCTCCCCTGTGCACTGGCGTTTGCATTTGCAGCTGTATCTTTGCACATACTGTTCCCTGCACTTGGAATGCCCTTCCCACCCTCCAACGGTATGGTGAGTACATATTCATGTTGCAGGACCCAGCTCAAATAGTCCTTTCTCCAAGAAATCCCCTATGCATATAGGCTGGATCAGGGCCTCCTCTAGGAATGCCCCCACACCACGCATGTGCTGCCTCTACCAATGCACAGAGGATACCATTCATTAGCCTGGGATCCCCTCCAGAGCAGATCCCAGGGTCCCAGCCATATCCTGACCCTCGCCCTACCCTGGAGGCTCCTGCCTGGCTCGAGCTAAGACAAGGACTGGAAGTTGCACCTGAAGGGCAGATGAGCAATGCATGAACTAAAGTGGGCTTTAGAGGGTCTGGACCATCCACCAGTGGACAACAGCCTATGAGCTCCCCCGAGGACCCCAAGTCCTCCCACTGCCCTGAACACTGGCAGGGCTGGGAAGGTGGACCCATCTCATGCCTCTGAGCAGGAAAGAGAAGATTGAGCCAGCTCAGGTGGGAGCTCCAGGGCTAACCAAGGCCCTTCCCACAGTGAAGGCTGCCAGGCATACCCAGGAGACGCTTTGGGGCCTGCGGGTCCCAAGTGAAGGGAGAGAGTGGGAAGATCCTGGTCTCCTGCCCCTCCCTGTCCTTGGAGCTTTATGAGGTCTCCCCCAGGGCCATGCCACGGCATATCTTGTCAGGCTGGATGCTGGGCCCAGACCCTTCAGCTGCCCTAGCCTTGTCACAAGCTGAGCGCTTGCCTTGTGGTCACTTGGGGACCATCCTGGATCCATGCTGCGTGGGGATGCTGAAGGGGTCTCACATTATTGATCCCTTACTATGCCCCCAGCACTGACCTGAGTGCATACCTTCACTATGTCACACACTCCGTTCTGAAGGGGACATTGTCCCCATGTCACAAACCCGGGGCACAGAGAAACTAAGTGATTTGCCCAGTGTCACACACCCAGGAAGTAGCCCGAGTTCCAATTCAGGCCCAGGAACTCTCACCTGCTCTGAGAAGAGCAGACCCTCATCGTGCTTTGAATGGTGTGAGGAAGTAGCAGCTTTGAGCAGTTAACATGCCCTAAAAGGACATGGGGGTCTCAGAGGTCCACACACGCACACACGCACTGACGCACTGCCTTCAAATCTCTTGCCATTGAACAAGCTGCAATCAAGTTCTATCCAAGTCTCAAGGGTTCTCAGGGGTCTGTGCAACAAATGCAGGGGACTATTGAAGAAAGGTAAGGACCCTGGCCTGGAACCTCTCAGAAGCTGTCACCTGCCTTGTCCCAGCCTGTCTCCAGGCTTTGGAGATGAACAGGCCTGTATTCCGGTCCCCACTCAGCCACTTCCCACCCATCACCCAATGGGGATGCTCATTCCTGAGGCCACATGAAGCAGTCCTCCTTCTCTGGAAGAGATGTGTTCTACCCCTGGTGGACGGAGACTACGGATAATACCAAACCCTATATAGACTATGGTTTTGCCTATACATACATACCTATAAGCTTTTACCTTTTCACTTAAAGGAAGTACTTTAAGGTTTCTCTCTGGCATATCTGAATTTCTAGCATCACTACTCTGGGCTTTAGGGACTATCATTAAATAAAATAAAGGCTACATGATGATTAGCACTGTGGTACACACACTGTTGATCTGATAACCGAGATGGCTTCTAAGTGATTAACAAGGGAGTTGCATATACAGTGTGGATCCTCTAGACAAAGGACATTTCCTATCCAGGGTGGAAGAGAACTGGATAGCTCGAGATTTCATCATGCTATAAAGAACATCATGCAATTCAAAACTTATCAATTGTTTATTTCTGGAATTTTCCATTTAATATTTTCTGACTGTGATCAACCAAAGGTAACAAAGTAAAACTGTAGATAAAGGGGACTACTGTAGGAAAACTCCTACACAGGCACTCATGTGGGGAAGAAAGAGGTAATCATGGCCTCCCTGCCCAGGGTCAGGGGTAGGGACCCAGCCATAAGGACATAGGGACACATGCCTACACAAATGTAAGATTTCACATTCCACGTGAGGAGGGCTCCAGGGAGCTGTTCTCACCAAAATCTAATTGGCCAGTGCTGGACTGGCCACTCAGAGGAGAGAACAGCGAGGCCCTCTCAATAGCCCCACCTCAGCCAGGCGCTGGAGGAGCTATCAATGCCTGAATGGGCCTCCCTCACCCTCACTCGTAACAAGCCAGCCACCTTCCCCAACCTGTCTCTGAAGTCTCCCCAACTCCCGCCCCCACCTCAGCTGATTCTCAGCCCCTCAGGAGAGACCAGGGCAGAAACATTAGCTGCAGAGCCAGACCTAGGTTCTTCTCAGGCCATAAGACTGGAGGCAAGGTGTGTTCCCCCGGATAGAAACCAGCCGGGTAAGCCAGTGCAGAAGGATCCGGATAATGGGAGGGACTTGTGTCTCCTTTTGCTCCTTGGACCTCCCAACCATGCTTCCCCCTTCCACCACCTGTCCTCTTCCTCCAGCTGCCTATATCCAGGCCAAATATTAAGACCATCAATTAGGGTGGGGCAAGGAGCCCCTATCTCTCAACTTCAGAAATCCTTCCTGCTCCCTAATCCCCCAGATGGGAGAAGCACAGCCAACAGCGCTGACATGTCAGGAAATAGTCTTTATTAAAAAAATCTTCATGTAAACAAAAAGCAACCGCACTGAACAGCCTCCCCCAGGGGCATGCACTCCCACCATGAGAAAGGCCCGGACTCTTCCAGAACCCCCCACAGGCCTGCCCCACAGGTGGGGCTGGGATACACGTGGGCCTGCACATGCATCTCTGCCGGCCCAGTCCTCACCGGCCACTGGGAGCCTCTCTAGGCAGCACTGTCTGTCCATCCATGATGATGAGATGGGGCTTGCGCAGCTGGTAGCTCCAAGGGGCGTAAAGGGTGGGCCGTCCCCCAGGTACCTAGGGCGGTTGGCTGGGCCAGCCCACCAACCCATCCATCTGTCTGCCCACCACAGCAAGAGCCCACAGGGCCTTAGAGAACCGAGAGGTCATGGCAGGACTTGGACTTGGCACGGAAGGCCATCTTGCGGCTGTTGCGGGCTACGATGCGGCCCAGGAAGCGTTTTGCCTTCTTGCCAAGGCTCTCCCGCCGCCGGGTACCAGCTTGCCGTCGCGCATTGTCCTCTTTGCTGTCCCTGCGCAGGCGTATCTGGCGCACGACACCCTCAAACAGCGCCTGGACGTTGTGGTGCAGTGCCGCTGACGTTTCTATGAACTTGCAGTCAAAGACCACAGCGCATGCCCGGCCCTCTGGTGTGGTGGGGACAGGCACACATCAGTAAACAAAGCTGGGGCTGCCCACTCAAACCCTGGCCACTCCTGGAAGCCACCACTAGAGAATCCTCAGGTAAAGGAAGGGGGAGCCCTGGAGCCTCCTCAGAAACACAGAGATACTGGCTCCTGTACTAATGGTCTGCAGCACTGCTGGGTCATCTCATTGGCAGAACGTGCCTGCCTTTAAGAAGCCTCCAAAAAAGATTTGTTCACCCCTTGTTTATTTGAAATCTGACATTTAAACGAAAGTTCTGCAGTAGTCAACCAAGGAAAATGAGAACTATTTTGGATAGCTTAGTGGTTTATGATTTAATGTTATATTATGCTGAATGACCCAGTGGACTAGCGGGGAGGCAATGTCAGCAAGTCATGGTTGGGTTCCTCTGAGTGGCTCAGTGCTGGGAACTCCAGAGGAGAAATCTGAGCCCAAATGCAAAGGCCCAGCTTGCTGTGAGACTGACTCTAGCCTGGAATGAGTCTCGACTTCCTGGTCTGGTTTCCTGTCCTCTCTTCCTACTCACTCCCAACTTGTCAGGCCAGGGCGAAAGGGGCAGCAGAGGAGGCCCCGAGGTACCTCAACTCTCCTTGCAGAGCTGGTTCTTCCCTCAGCCCTCTCAGGATTTTGGGACCCCTGTGGGCCGGTGCTTCCCCCACCAACTTCTCCTCCTGAACATTTTTAGCCACTGATGATCCCCAGAGACTCAAGTGGAGCCAGGAAGGACTGGCCCACAGCCCAGCCAGAACCTCCCTCCCTTGCCTGACTCCCTGCCTGCTCACCGTCCACGGAGACCTCACGAGAGCGCACCAGGTCACTCTTGTTGCCCACGAGGATGATGGGTACATCATCTGTCTGCCGTGCCCGCCGCAGCTGGACACGAAGTTCTGAGGCCTTCTCGAAGCTGCCCTTGTCGGTTACTGAGTACACGATGACGTAGGCGTCCCCCATGGCCATACAGTGGCCAGGCAGCCAGCGGCTCCCATCCTGGAGGCAAACACACAGGTGCCTATCCAACAGTCCTCAGGCTCCTGCCATGAGCCTGTGGCTCCCAGCAGGACCCTATCCCAGCTCACCCCTCCCTCTCCCGGGCTGGGTCTCAGCTGGCATCCTACCTGCTCCCAAATGTCATAGACCATGAGTGATGCTTCTTCTCCGTCCACCATGATGGAGCGATCGTATGTGTGTCCTAGACAGGAGGCCAGTAGCAAGGTTACCAGTTGACTGTCAAAAGCTCCCACTGCCCAGTTTCCTGTTATAGCCACACCCTGGCGCTCCCTCCCAGAGCCCTCTAAATCTCCTCTCCACTTGCAGATGACTGCTATGGACATCAGAAGTGACAAGGCTGGGAGGTGAGGGATGGAGGGCATGGTGTGCCCAATGCCCAAGCTGGCAATATCCTGGGTGTCCATTCCAGTGTTCCTTGACCTCCTGTTGCCTGGGCCCAGGGTGCCTCTGCTCACAGTGGCCCCCACTGGAAAGTGACTGTCACACATGGTGGGCGCCTTGACCACTTAAGCCCCCTCTCCTAGAAACTCCCTCTGGTTGTGTTCCTGCCAGCTCTGTCAGGAAGAAATGTCCTGTCCCCATGCCACAGAGAGGTCATATCCAAGTCTTGGGTCTTCTATTCTGGACATTTCTTCTCCACCATAGGCTGGCACATGGCCGGGGGTACAAAAGGGGTGGTTGGTGGCCCTTTTCCTTTAATTTCCCCCATCTTGAAATGGGAAGGTAGAGGCATGCTTCTGAAAGTCCCTTTCAAACATTAATTCATTAATTAATTACAATACTAGGGGCTTGAACCGAGGATATTGCCCATATTTTGTAAGTGCTCCACCACTGAGCTGCACCCCCAGCCCCTTTTCAAAATTTTTTTATCTTGAGACAGGGTCTTGCCAAATGACCCAGACTGCCTCTGACCTAGAACCTTCCATCCCCTGCCTCCACTTCCCAAGTCGCTGGGATTATGAAAGTGCCTTTAGAATCCCATGGCATTTGCTGCCTTTAGTCCACGTCTCCAGCCCCACCGACCCCTGGTCTAACCCTAGGGTCTTTCCTTGAAAGGCCCCATCCCCTCACCTGCGGCCTCCGCTTCAGGCCCGTCCTCTACACCACCGAAAATGCGCGCCAGAGCGCTCTTGCCCACGCCAGGCGCCCCGAGCAGCAGCACCTTGTAGACGCTCTCGTCTGAGCCGCTGGCCCCGGAGCTGAGCGAGTCTGAGGAGCCCTCGGGCCAGTCCAGCCTGGGACCCTGGGGCCCCGTCCCAGCCGTGGGCCCTGCCAGGGCGCTCGGAGCCAGCGCCGCCTGCAGGTCGCGCTCGTCCACCGGCATGCTTCGGCGGTGCAGCGGGGGCGCTGGGCCCCATGGGGTGCTGCCCCGACGGCGCTCACGATCCCGGCCCCCGCCGCGGCTCCCTCCCGCTCCGCTGCCACCGCCATTCAGGGTCATCGCGTCTGATGCCGTCTAGGGGACCAGAAATCGGTATGACCTCGTAAGCCGCGGAGAGGCGGAGTCCGGAATCAGGAAAGATGCTCAGGCGGAGGACCTGACCCAACCCACTCTCGGTCGCTAGGGTTTTGCGCCTTTACCCTTGACCAAGCGGCGCCTGGCCCACTCACCCGCAATCCAGACGGTGCAGCCCACCCTGCTCCACCAGGACACTCACCCACTTGCACACAAACACGGTCAGGACCAGGCTCTAGGCTCCGACACAACCCACGGGAGCTCGGACGCAACCCACTGGCAGAGCGCGGTTCAGACACTCGGACTCGGTGCTGCAGCTGCAGCGACTTCCTCTGCCTCTTCGGCGGTCGATGCGTCCGGGCTCCAAGGCCGCCCATTTAAGTCTCTGCCCGCCCCCGCCCCCACCCCCGCTCCTACCCCGCCCCCGCATCCCCCGCCCCCACGGCTGCGGGGCTGAAGTGTCCACTCCCACCCCCGGGAATCCCCCTCCTTCATTCTAGGACCTCACACCAGCTGAGACATCCCTCACCCGCCAGGGCCAGGGGCGGGGCAGGTAGCTGGCAGGACCTGGGTGTGAGTGTTGGAGAGGGAAAGGGAGAGGGGAGGATGAAGGAGAGGGGAGAGCAGAGCCGCAGAGAGAGGGAGTGTGTGGTGGTGCGGCACGAGGGGGAGATGAGCAACGGGTATAATGGACCAGCCAGGTGCAGCCCCCTCTGGGAAAAAATTATGTCTGGCCCTTTAAGAGTGCATTCTCCCTTCCCTTGCTTAGTTCTGGCCTGTGACCAAGCAAGTAGACCAGTTATGGCCTGGACAGACCCACAGTCCATTTGCCCACTCCCCACAGGACCTCCTCAGAGCTAGAATTTAGGGGTCCTATATGGGCACTTCCAGCCTCAACACCAAGTCCTTCCCACTCCCCTCCCTGTCATGGAGAGTTGAAGATTCTAAGACTGCCCTTCCCAGTAAGGGCTGGTGTTACCCATGAACCCCTAGGGCTCCTTAGAGACTGCTGGGGAGGGGAAAGTGGACCCTTTGGTAATGCCTAGCAGGTGGAGGTGCGAGCTTGAATCTTGAAGAGGAAACACAGGCCTAGAGAAGGAAAAGCAATTAACTCAGCTCCTTCCACCCCCATCTCCCAGCACTGCCCAACAGCTGCAGGCCACTCAGCTAAAAATAGCTGCCCCTGGCCCTGGCCCTGGCCCTGGCCATTCTGCTCCTGGGCTGGAGGTTGCTCAGAGTTGGGGAAATCCAGGCAGACAGCGTGGGGTGCCAGCAGGAGCCAGCCAGTCTTCCAGCTGAGCTTGCTCCCTGGCCGCAGGCTGAGGCTGCTGTTCAGCACTCATCCCACGGGAGGAAGGGTGTCAGGGCAGAGTATGGAGAAGAGATGAGAAGGGTTGAGCTCTCAGCCCACAGCGCAGCCTCCCAGACTTAGGGTGGGGCGAGGGGCACAGAGGGAAGGAGAGAATAGGGAGGCTGGGTGCTAGTCCTGGCTCTGCCTCCAGTCTGCTGCTTCTTGCCTCTCTTCCTGCCTTAGGGTGCCTAGCCATAAACCAGGTATCATGACCTGTTCCTCTTTGCTCATCTGTGGCATGGGGATTGCGGGCAGACAGGCTGTGAACTATTTTGCGACAGGGCCTTGCTATCAGCCTCTAATGTTTGGTTGCCATGAGCTTGTAGGGCACCCATTTAGGGCTCAGGTGACATCATGGATGGACCCTAGTGGGTTGTATAGCAGGTTGTCATGGAGACCTGGGCCGGACTTTCTGGCTGCTGCATCAGTTTCCTTGACAACACCTAAGAAGACCTTGGATTAAGGAGGGACCGGCTAGGTAAAGTTAGGGGGTTCACGCGAGGCTCTCTTGTTCTTGAGGTCCTCAAAGTCGGCAAGAGCTGAGCTGAAGGGGTCTGCCTGTGTGTCTTCCCCATGAGGAAGAGGTCTTAGGGGCCTGGGCAACCCCAGGATGGCTTTGGATATAGCCCAGTGGGAATAGGGAGTCATGGACCCAGCCTCTTGTCAGAGGACAGAAGTCTCAAAAGCCAGCACGCTACTTCCCATCAGGATTCCTGACTGGCTGCAAGAGTCCCCTTCCCCCAACACATACACCCTGTGTGGCTGGAAAGAGCCCCTAGGTGTCGGGAAGACTGTCAGGCAAAGTGTCCAGCAGAAAGTGGGTGTGGGGATAGCTGTGGCCCTTCCCGCATGGGGCCAGGCAGGGAAACAGGCTGGCTTTCCCCGCCGGTAATCTGAGCTCTTGACCTCAGCACTGTGTCTTCATTGCCAAGGGAACAGTGTCCACACAGGGCCACTCAGACCCCAGGCATTCTGGTAGCTGCCCCAGCAGGCCAGACTCTTCATGAGCCTAGATATGGCCAGGGGTCCCAGGGTCCAACACCAGGACATGAACTTGAGACAACCGCACTCCCACCACCTGGTCCTCCCAGCTTTCTGGGATGAGCTTGGCCCCTAGAAGGAACAAGCTGAGGCTGGATCCAGCCCCAAGACCTTCTGTCTCTAGCTAGCTGTTTCATCTCTGTCCATTTATCCTGCCTAAGCCTCAGCTTCCTCCTGTGTAGACCAGGGATGATGTCTTTCTGGGGATTGTTCGGAGACATAAATAACATGAAATGCAGAGGTAAGGTAGTTGGCTCAAGACCGGCATGTGATACTGTCTCAGAAATCACACTTCTATTATTGTCACCCTTGGCTGGATGGGGCAGGGTGAGTGAATCCATGGGCCCTCTTGGCTTTGCTCCGTTTACTCCCGGATGGTGGTCTGCCAGGAGAGGGTCAGAGATCCCAGGAACCATGCAGATAACTCTCCCCTGCCCCCTGTACCTATCTCTTCTCTGTGGGACCCTACACCTTTTCTCCTCTCTCAGGTGACAAAATGTTGCAAAGGGAATTTGGCTGGGCTTTAGTGTTCCCACCCCTCTTCATGCCATGCCCCAGGGCTTCCACTGTGTTCTAAGGCTCAATTCATTCATTTCCCCCAACCTGTACGAAGCACCTACTGTGTGTGAGGCCCTTATGGCAGAATGATGAGCGAAAACAGACACAGCAGGGCATATTCATATGTTTCACCTAAGCCTCTTTAGCCATGATTTATTATTCCCATTTTGTACACATGGTAACAGGCCTCAAGGGTCATGGGCCAGAAATACCCAGATATACTCAAGTTTCAGGGACCTTAATCTTCACTCTCTATAGTCCTATGTCCTTACATAGCAGCTGGGGTCCCAGAAAGTTCCTTGGGTGCTGGCCCAGTATGCACAGATGGTGTCCTGCATGCAGCCAGGGGCAGGCATAGATGAGTCAAGACAGTCAAAGGGGCTGTTTGAAATGCCAGCTGTGGCATGAGCAGCTTGGCTGCCAGGAGAGCCAGAGGAATGACTCAGTGACACCTGCCTTCTCTGTAACCTCCACTCCCAGCTGACACCACAGACACCTCTAACACATGGAGGCTATCAGGGCAGAGGTTCACACATGGTGAGGCCTATAGCTCAGGAAGGCTCTCTGGGCATGATCCCCCTCGTCAGTCACCCTGCCTCACTGGAGCACTCAGCTCCTTCATCTGTGGAAACAGGGGGTCTGATGCCTAGACGACCATGTGAGATAGACCCAGGGCCATTTTAAATCCCCATGGAGCAGCCTGAAAGTCGGCCATGACTATCCCCACATCACAGAGGAAGCAACTCAGTGACACGGGCTGGTGGTTTTCCCTCTCTGATCTTTGGCAGCCTGCTGTAGGTCATCAGGTAGCAAAGCCACTCGCTCCTCCTAAGAGCAAACTGCGACAATAGGAGTGAACCAGGCACAGTGGCACATGCCTATAATCCCAGCTGCTCAGGAGGCAGAGGCAGGAGGATCATGAGCTCAAAGCCAGAGGCAGCCTGTGCAACTTAGTGAAACCTTGCCTCAAAATTAAAAAAAAAAAAAATTATATATATATATATATATATGAGAAGGGCCTGGCAATCCACTCCCAAGACAATCCTGAAACACTCAGCCATTGAAAACCCTATGAGGGTCGCTATGAGTCATACCGACTCGAGGCACCTAACAACAACAACATATATATATGGGCTGGGGGTCTGGTTCAGTAGTGAAGCACTTATCTAGCATATGTGAGGCTATGGGTTCATCCTTCCAGTACTGAAAACCAGCAACAAAACTCCGGGAGCTGGGATCAGGGTGGGCCTAGACCCTTCTATGGAGGTAACAGTGCCCAATGCCAGCTGCTCACGTTCCTCTTTGCTCCCTAGCTGGAAGTCTTGAGAAGAAAATTATTCTAGAAGGCCATTTCCTCACCTGTAAATTAGGGGTCAAAATGAAAAGCAGGGAGGTTGATGTGGCCCAGCACTCAGGAGCTGAGGCAGGAAAATTGTGAGTTTATTAGCCTGGGTTACATAGTAAGATCTTTTCTCAAACAAACAAAAACAAAACAACAACAACAAAAAATACAAAAAAAAAAAAAAAAAAAAAAAAAAAAAAAAAAAAAAAAAAAAAAAAAAAAAAAAAAAAAAAAAAAAAAAAAAAAAAAAAAAAAAAAAAAAAGAAAGAAAGAAAGAAAGAAAGAAAAAAAAAAAGAAATGAAAGAAGGAGCGGGGGATATAGCTCAGTGATAGAGCACTTGCCTAGCATGTGTGAGGTCCAGGTTAGATCTCCCACACTGAAAACAAAACCAAAAGCAAACAAACAAACAAAAAAACCCCACTAGGACTTGGGAGGCCAAGGCAGGAGGATTGCAAGTTCTACGATGGCCTAGGCTACATAGTGAGTACCAGGCCACCCTGCACTAATTAAATACCGTTTCTTGAAAAAGAAAAAGAAAAAGAAAGCAAAAGAAAAAAGGAAAGAAAAGCACCGGACACACAGGGCTGGATAGAGAAATGATTAGATAGTAAGTGTTAAGACTCTCGGCCCAGTGCCCATTCACAGGACAGTGTTGTCAGCAGGCCCTGAAGAACAGATTTGCCAAGTGCCCAGGCTTCCTGCTGCAGCTCCATGAACACTCTGCCCACAACCACATATGTTCCCAATTATTCCCAGAGAGACTGAGGCAGGAAATGCTGAGCAGAAAGCCCTGGGAAAGTGCGTCTCACCAGCTGAGCTAAGACCTAAGCTCCACGGTCTCTTGGATCAGGTGTGCTCTTGGCACAGGGCCAGGGGGAAGCAGACTCGAGACCTGAGCACATCACTTCAAGGAGCTGGGCTTTCCCTCTTACCCAGACCTGGGGTGGCATGGATCTCTACAATGGCTGATGGAGAGAGTTCCTAGGGTCCTTTCAGCAGAGAAAGCCGGTATTACTGCCCCGGTGCCCTGACTAGGGCACCAGACTGAGCATCACCACTAATGAAACAAGCTGGCATCACACACCTACTGGTGAGTGTTACGGTACACAAATGATAACTCCTGGGCAAAAAACACAAATCGGAACTCATTTAGACCTTCAGATCAACCTCTGGTTCACAGGAAACACAGAAAACAAAGGAACAAATCAGAGAACAGGACTTCTACAGGACAACGCATCTGGATTTAAAAAAAAAAAAAAAAAAAAAAACATTGCCAAGCCAGGCATGGTGGTGTATGCCTGAAATCCCAGCTCTCCAGAGGCTGAAGCAGGATTGTGAGTTGCAGGCTAGCCTGGGCTACATAGCAACTGTCTCAAAATACAAAGGAAAGAAAAAGGTCAGCATCAAGAAATAAAAAGGTGGGTGCTATAGTTTGGATCTGAAAATGTCCCCAGAGGTCTATGTGTTAAAGGCTTGTTCTCCAGAGGGGAGCTAGTGGGAGGTGGTGGAACCTTTAACAGGCTGGGCCTAGCGGGAGCTCTTCAGGTCACTGGAAGCTGCCCTTGAAGGGCATGGCAGGACTCTAGTCCCTTCTTCCTCTTTTCCACTTTGGCCATGAGGTGAGTGGTTTTTCTCTGCTGCATAATCCCACCACAGGCCCAATAGCAACAGGGCCAACCAACCACGGACTGAAATCACCAAATGGTGAGCCAAATTAAACTCATCTTTATAAGATGATTATCTCAGGGATTTGTTACAGTGATAGAAAGCTATCTGCCACAGTCGGGGACAGGGAGAGATAATTCTAGGAGAGGCTAAAGAGAGAGAACAACCAAATGCAATACATAACCTTGACTGGAGCCTGATTTTTAAAAAAAAACTCAAGAACTAAAAATGCCATTTTTTTGGAAATTCATATGGGACTGGGTATTAGATGTCTTAAGGATTGCTCATCTTTTGGCCAGATAAAAGTACTATGCTTATACAGACTTATTTTACTTATTTTTTTAACTTATTTTTCACTATGAGGGAGTTGAACCCACAGTCTCATGCATGCTTTTGCAGACACTGTACCACTGAGCTGCACCCCTAGCCCAGTTTTCTCACTTTTTGAGACAGGGTCTCACTAAGTTATATAGTCTGCCTTTGGCCTCAAACTTATGATCTTCTTGCCTCTGCCTTCCAAGCTATAGGATTATAGGCATGCGCCACCATGCCTGATAAATTTAAAGAAATTTTTTGAGACTGGATCTCACTGTTTAGCCCAGGCTGACCTTGAACTCACCTCCGTGCTCCTGCCTCAGCCTCCCAAGTGCTGGGATTACAAGCGTGCACCACCACACCTGGCTACAGGCTTACTTTATGTAGATGTAGGACATAGTACTTCAAAGTAAAAGGTCATGTTTCTGCAGATTACTCTTGAAATGTTTATATTTATATAAACAGAGATAAATAAGGCTAGTGTTGCAACAGGTCAACAAGTGTTGAATCTAGTGGGGGTGGTGGACATCCAGGTGTATTCATATGTTGTTAGTCTTTCAATTTTTTTTGCATACTTGCAACTTTCCCTAATCAAAACATTGAGAGGGATTTTAGAAATAAATAATAAACCACACCTCATGGATCTACCCTGTAGACGTACCCACTATCAGTACCCTCTCCTCAACCACAAGTGACTCCACCAATACCAAAGATGCTTAGGCATGCTTGGAAATGAATATAAATTAAACGTTTATTACAAAATGCAAAATGTTAATTTCTCATTGTCAGTGATTCAAGAAAACAAAGTCATGAGCCCAGGATAGAGTTGGGGCCAAGATGCCTGTGAGCAGGCGAGGGGCCAAAAGGCAGGCTCAGGAGCGGGCTGACAGGCACTGATTCACGACTTCCAGCAGGTGGGTATTCTCCAGGGCGGCTGCCACTCGCTCCTTATCGGCAAGCTGTTTGTTCACTGGTGGGAAGGAGGAGTGGGAAAGGCAGAATTAAAGGCAGGCTCCTGCAAGCTCCCAGCCTCTGGGCCTTAGTGTACTACATCCCCACCAATAAGTCTCTCTTGTTACCTGCTTTCCAGAACCCCAATCCTTCATCAGACTACCCAATCCTTTGAGCCCACACTATCCTGCCTCCTATGACCTCCTCCCACATGGCTGCTCATGCTGGCCTCCAGTACTGCTGAAGCTTGACACAGTGGTCCTGTGTACGTGGGGAGGCCAAGAGGGGAGGACATGGTAAGTAGGAGACTCAAGACTGACCAGCTTTGGTCTAAGCTACCATCTTCAATGAAGTCCCTGGCAATTTCACCCTCCTAGTGCCCCATCCCCAGTTTTGCCCTACAAATCACTGTGATGAAGGGGAAGCCTCAGATACCTTAGAGCCCCAGGACATCACTCTCACCAGCCGCCCACACTTACCTGCGTGCTCCGAGGCATGGGTCCCCGGAGTAATGTGTACATCCATCTGGAAGGAAGAGAGCCTGAGCCTCAGCACCCATCCACCCACCCCTTTGGTATCCCCAGACCATCACGTACTACCTCCAGCAAATCCCTCCCAGTCACCCCTCTGGACTCTGGCTCTTCTATTATTCTCCAAACCCCCTCTAATTCCATCTAAAGCTGCTCTAACTCCATCCAAACAATTGGCCAACTACTATTGGCTTAAAAGCCTGCCTGAGCCAAGTATAGTGGCACATGCCTTTAACCTCAGTGACTTGAGAGGCTGAGGCAGGAGGAGGCCAGAGCAGCCTGCACAACTTAGCAAAACCCTGTCCAAATATAAAAAATAAAAAAGGGGTTAGGGGTGCAGCAACTTAACGGTAGAGCACTTGGTTGTAGGCATAGGGCCCTGGGTTCAAACCCCAATAATAGAAGAAAGAAAAAAAAAGAGAAATATAATGCTAGTCTCATGTAAGTCCCATACATGTGTAATTCTAAATTTTGTAGTAGGCCCTGGGTTCAACCTCCCAGTACTGGGGAAAAAACAAAAAGATTGCCTGTATCCCATCCCTGATTCAATCCATCCATAGCTCCCTACTTCCCTTTCCTGACACACTCACTACTTTCCTGTATTTTCCAGCTCAGATCTTTATTCGTGTTATCACATCAGCCTGGAGAATTCCCTCTGTTTCATTTCTGCTAGTTGGGATCCCTCCAGGCCAGACTCTGATGTCCTCTCCATGTTCATGCTCTCCCTGACCCCTCTCCTCAGTAGCAGAACCTCATACCTGTTCTGCCCTCGAGGCTCAACTCCAACTTACCTTGAAACGTTGGGGAAGGGAGCGCAGAAGCTTGACTTTGATGGACAGGCCAATAAGGGTGGCCATGCTGCAGTGTGGAATGGTGGGTGTGAAGGCCACAGCCACTGTGCTTTCTGGATCGCTAACCTGGTGAGCGGGTCAGATGTTAGGGATCACGACCACCTTTGAGCCCTCCCATTAAGTTGATGCTTTGGGCAAGTCGCCTCACCTTGATGGGCTTAAGTTTCAATATCCATAAAATAGGCACAGCAACCATCCTTCCCAAAGATCCCCTCTAAGTGTCTGTGCCGTGAGAGGCGACCAGCCTCGGATGTACGGGGGTACCTTTCTGACCACCTGAACAAGTTTCTCCCCTCTGACACGCAGTGACTCACCTGAACCCGGACTTGCTCTACTACGTTCAATTCCTCTAGTGTCAGTGGATGCTCTGGGTCATTGATGGAGCGAATAAGATGTGTCAAGTGAAGGAAAGGGGCTCTACGCTTTTGCTCACCCAAAATCTCCGCCAGCGATACGCCTCCGCCAGCTGTCAGACATCACTAGTCCCCCGCACCCCAAGCCCCGGAGAACCCGCCCGCGCCCAACAGCGGCGGATATCGAAGATCTCGCGAGCGTCGATGCTGTCGGGAACCTGCTCGTCCTCCTCGCCAGCCGTCACCGGCCGCTCCCCAGAGCGCTCAAAGATGAGGGGGTTAGCATTCTCCAAGAGACCCCCGCCCACCCCACCGCCGCCGGCGCCCACCATCCCGGAACCACGGTCCTCCTTAGTAGGCGTGAACTTCCGGTTCTACCTGCGTACTTCCTGCGAACGGGACGAAGGCGTGGCGTGCCTACGGGGTCGCGCCGGGGACAGGCCGTGCTCCCAGGATGCAGTCCGGGATTTTGCGTCCTGGCTGCTCCGACCCGGAGAAATGGTGATTGCTCCTGCTATGACACTGAGAAGGGACCTCCGCAGCGCTGAGTCGAGCGATTTCTTAGGGAGGTGGACCGCAGAGGCCAATGGGGTTGGTCGGAGGGCAGTAAAGGCCCCTTCTGAGGTGGAACTCGTACCACTTCCTCCGGGAGGTCAGGCTGAGCGGGCGCCCAGGCTGGCTTCCTGCCGTCCTGGCGGGAATCTCGGTATTTCGGAATCTCCCAGCGATGTGCCTGTCTCCCATACTCCGTGGAGTGACCTGGTGGGTCCCCAGATTTGGGACCAGCAGGCACTCATTGAATGCTTGTCAGGTGGCTGAGTGACCATGAACTCAACCTCGACTGAAGAGGGGGAAAATGAAATTCCCACGGCGGCCAGGAGCGTCATTAAGAAGTACCACATTCACTTCTACATTTCGAAGGAGGCCATGACTGAGTAGGAAAGGGCCCATTCAGACCCTCAGACCGAGACCTGTAACAAGTGGAGGGCTGGCCAGTGAAGTATACGTCCAGAAGGCAAGGAGGAACTTTCTGAATGAAGGGCATAGTCATCACTTCCTGTCCTTGCTCGAGTGGTTCCCTTCACCTGTATGGAAAGTTGGTCCCGTTCTCCATCTCTGGGATCCTGAACCTAGCTTCTCGAATTAGAGCTGCTTTCATCTCTCCAATCCCAGCATCCTCCCTGAGCCAGATGATTACAAAGACAGCGAGAACCTAGTGGCCCCAGGTCTCAGATGCCAGCTCTTGGTATCTCAGAGGGGCTGCAGAAGCCATGGGGTCCCTGAAGTGGGGTAGGAGGAAGGGAAGTGGCTTTTCAGGCAGGAAGGTCTGCCCAACCCATTTGTGGCTCCTGTTCTAAACAGTTCCTCACTTTGACTCAACTTCAAAGTAACTAACAAGTCAAAGAAGAGCACAGAGCTGAGTCCCTCCCTCTTCTCTCCCACTCAGCCCTTGCTCCTCCTCAGAGGCTAAAGGTGGCAGGGTCTTAATATACAGGGCACAGGCCTTTATCTGAGAAGATCTGTGCCATCGTCCTTGGTTTTCACCTGAAGGGTCACCGAGTCCTCCATTTCTGGTGCTGAGCTTATCCACCTCCTGACACAAGGATCACTCCATAGCGTTATGTCAGAGCTTCCTCAGACAGTGACATGGAGGGCGTCTCTCTGACCACGAGCCCCCTCACTGTTGCCAGTCTGTAAGCAGGAAACGTTCCACAGGTTTGGTCCTTTGCTATAAGGAGTATTAGACATTGGTGATCTGGTTTTGACCAATGCTCACTCCCTAGAAATATTGTCGTTGTCCCTGGTGTCTGCAGAATGCCAACATGATGAAAGTTGAGGCTGAGAACCCGCTGAATGTCACTGGCCAGCCATCCCCATGTCGAAGGACTGTCTGTACCTCAGCATCCACTCACCTGTGCATGCCCATGACAGTTCTAAGCTGCCTGTGAGTGTCAGGCCATGGCCAGCTAGGGGTGGGAGGACATTTCTTCTGCACGTAAATCAGAAGGTCCAAGATCAGCCTGGGCCCAGTGGCAGTGTGAACCCTGATAGGAAGTCTGTCACTATCAGGTCCATGAAGGCCTTCGCACCTAAGCTGGGCAACTGACCCTTGGATATGGGTACAGAGCCCTGGAAGCCACAACAAGACAGAGGCTGTGGTTCTTTGATCAACTCGGAACTCACTCTACCAACTTCTGCCTAGAAGACCCACTCAGAGACCTGAGGGCTGATTTTTGAGGTTATCTGAGTCTCTAGGCATGTATTGTGCCAATGAGATTAGATGACACTTTTGGTTAATATTCAGATGATCAGATCAGGGAAATACTCCTTTCTTTCAGCTTTAGAGATTTTGAGAAATGGTGCCATTAATCTATGCTTGAAAAGAGGTTGCATTCAGTGCTAGGGACCTGAAAGTATACCTCTTGTGCTTAGGTCTCACATCCATGGCCCAAATCAAGAGGTCCTACTTAGGTTCTGTCTATGTGCCTAGCTAAACAGAGTCAAAATGGTATTTAGTCTTGGAGGCAGGCCAGGTGGGGCTGGGCCTGGGTAGGAGCCACGTGGTATCTGTTTAATTTCCCCAGGTGATGGTGTGGACCCACGGTGGTACACTAGTTGTAGGCACAGCTTTCATGTATGATGGTTCCATGCCGGCAGCCTATGAGGATGTGGGGGGGTCTCCCTGGCCTTCATATGACCAGGACAAGCAATACTTACCTGGATGTCCAGCCTGCCATGGTCCACGCCCTAAAGGCCCCCAGACTGCAATTCTGGACCAAGACCCTACCCCAAAAGATCCAGGAGCTAAAGACAGCTGGCGAGAAACACATAGAGCTGTAGCTCCTTGTGTCAGGGAGGGGGTGGACTAGCTTGCAGGTGGGATCCACGTAAGGTGGCCATACACCCATCCAGGAGCCAGGGTTGACACCAGCTTTCACAAAGCCTTTCATTCCCCCTTTGTCTTTCAACTCCCTCAACACTTATGAAGAACTCCTTGTATGACCTTCTTTGCCAAGCCTGCATGGATCCTCTTTTGTTGCACATACTCAGTAAATGTCCTCATTGTTGATGTGTATTAGTGAGCCCCAGTGGACATCCACCTTCTTCCTCACCCACTGGGCCTGGAGCCCATTCCTCACTTCCTTACCTCCCCTTCCCCTATCTTCTTTCTCTTCCCCTCTAAGCCCTGAGACCTTCTTCAAATGAAGGAGATGTAACCAGGCTCTGTGTTATGTGCCTGTAATTCCAGCAACTCAGGAGGCTAAAGCAGGAGGATCTTGAGTTTGCAGGCAGAGGCAGCCTATGTTACTTAGAGAGACTGTCTCAAGATTAAAAAGGGCCTAGGGGTTCTGCTCGGTGGTAGAGCACTTACCTAGTTTGCTGGACACCCTGAGTTCAACCCTCTAGGACAGAAGAAAAAAAGTGCTTGGGGAAATGTTTCTCAATTTTGGGTGGTCAAAATCCCCACATCCACATCTCACCAAGCCCCATGATTTCTCATATCTGCAAGAGTCCAATAGACAACCTAATTGCTACCATTTTGCAGTTGAAAGCTGACTCTTTTGTTGCTGTCGGTACATCACCATTTTACCATTTACCGGTCAATTAATGAGGTCCAGTGCCTTAAGGCTGTGGTTCCAACTGCTGTCCAAGCTCAGTGCTTCTCTGTTCCCCAAAGGTAAGAGAGTAGGGCGGAGCCACACTCTACTTCTTGTTTGCCAGGGGAGTCATAGCTCCAACCAGGTGGTCTCCAGGTAGATTGGGAGCAAGGGAGGCAGGCCCCCTCAGCCCCCTTCCTGTCGGGCAGCAGGGAAGATGCTTCTGGGTGCTGGCTCCAACCAGGTGGTCCCTGGCCCTGCTGATGATGATTGAGACTACAGGGTGTGGCAACCTCTGACCTCTACCCACTTCTTCAGATCTTCTTGCTAGCTGTTTTACTACTGCTTCACCACCTGTTGTGACTGTCCAGCAGCCACAGGGTCAGTGAATGGAGAAGATAAAGAAGAAATCAAGATTACTGGGCACAAAAAGAATTAGTGTCAGAGAGGCCAAGATGACTCAGCATCTCTCACGAACACTGCAGTCCTGAGCGACCCTCTTAAGCTGTTTTTATTAGGTTCTTATCACAATATTAAGCATTGTTATGAGTCAGGGGAAGCCTAAGGTTAAAGTAACTTTGAAAATAAATCAAGGTCTTGTGGGCAGGGAAGGGTGTCAGCATATTTCGTCAACTGTACATAACCTACACGTAGACAGAGTCTGTGCCCAAGGTCAGAGAGATAACAGAAGGGGATTTTCAGGGTTGGAGAACTTCCAAGGGCCAAAGCCTTCCCCAGCAAGCAGCTAGAGCCTTCTCCAGCCACTTTTTCCCTAGATTTTTTTCCAGCTCTTCCAGCCAGGCCTTCCGTTGCAACCATCCTTGCTGCTGTCATCACCACCACTTCTGCATTTCCTTCATTCCTCGAGTTACCAGCTCAGTTGTGCTATTAAAGGTAAGAAGAAAGACCATTCAAGAGAAGCCTTTTATGGGGCCTACTATCAGGGCTGGGTTTTAGCTCAGTTGGTAGAGTGCTGCTGTGTGCTCTCTGAGGCCCTGGGTTTGATCCCCAGCACTGCAAAAATGGGAGAAGATCCTGGCAGCCCATTCCAACACAGTCCTGAAACAATTTGCCATTGAAAACCCTATGAACAGCAGAGAAGCGCTGACATAGTGCCAGGCATGGCACAGTGTCAGGGAGTGTTTTGGTCTGTTGTACATAGGGTCATTGTGAATCAGACCTGACTCAATGACACCTAACAACAACTACTGTTGCAATAATAGGGGAGGGA
>VMDO01012277.1:26823-63040 GCA_007922755.1 Pedetes capensis | reverse complement strand
TGGCACAGGTTTGCAGCCTCATTTCTCAATGTCCTCTTCTGCCCCAGGCCCTGGGGATCTAAAACCAAAGCGAGGGTCCCCACGTGGAGGCAGCGTGGACCGTACGGATGCCCCCACTGACCTGGCTGTGAAGTCCTGGCCCTTGGAACCGGGCTCCCGGACCTGTTCACCCTCAGTCCCTTCCAGCTCCACCCCTGTTCTCCGGCATCCAGGCCACACCAAAGGTGAGTTGCAGGCCCTCCGGAGGGGCGAGCCTCAGGCCTGGGCCTTTCTAAAGACCCAGTCTTCCAGGCAGGAGGGCTGTAAGGAGGCAGTGAGCCAAGGAGTAGAGACTCAGCTCTCCTTATGAGCCAGGTGATTTAGGACAAGGAACTTGACCATCAGGATGCCCAAGCCGCAGAACCGTCCCGGTGTTCAGGCATGAGCAGAGTTCAGGCAGTGACAATATACCAAGTAGCTCCAGAAGAGACAGGAAATCCAACTGAGCACCAGGGCTGGGCTAAAACCAGGCAGCTACCTATCTCTCACTGTGTAGGAGTTGGATATGTTTCTTCCAGAGCAGGAGGCTCCAAGCCTAAAGCCAACAGGCCAGACCTGTTGGTCCATGGCCTGTTGTTAGGAACTGAGCCACACAGCAGGAGGTGAGCAGCAGACAAGCGAGGGAAGCTTCATCTATACATATAATGCACTTGAACCATCCCCAAACCACCCCGCCAAGGCCGCGGAAAAATTATCTTCCACAAAACCAGTCCCTGGTGCCAAAAAGATTGGGGACCACTGCTCTAAAGGATGAATAAAAGGATCTCCAACTTGGAAGCCCATTGACACAGCTGAGGGCAAGTGCCCCATATTGAAAATGGGGATCTGTAAAGGACTTACAAAGGATTTACAAAGATACTGCTTACAAGTGTACTGTCTGCCAGGATGCCAGTGTTCACACCTCCAGGCACAAAATTAAAATGTTTCTTGAATACTTTCATTAGCTGGAAAGATTCCCGGGCAAATCGCTTAGATGTTGCAGGTGAAGCCCATGGAAGCTCAAGGATTCCCTGGACATCTGAGGAGAACCTGTAGCCCCAAACAGAACAAAAGCAATGCAGAAAGCACCCAGAGTAAATGAGTGCCCTGACACACAGAGATGAAAACTTCAAAATACCTAGCATCAGTAGCCAGAGACAAGAGGACCTCCTGTATTCATGAAACAAGAACAGGATGCTATGAAAAGGAGCAACAGGGGCAGGGAGCGTTTGGAAATTTAAAACATGTTGAAAACTGAAAACGACGTCCCTGTAATTGAAGAGAGATGGAAATATCCAAAGAAAAAGCTAAAGGAGCCGAAAGTGATTGCCTCAGGGCTGTTGGCAAGTCTGAGAGTAAGAAAGGTTATTTTTCCTGATGACATCACCAGGGCAACTCTGGAATCCTTAGGTATGCACAGCCTTAGTGCCACAGGGCAAACAAAAAGCAACACAGACAAGGTCCCTGCACTCCAGGGGCCCTCAGGCTCTGGATGTTTGTTGCCAATGAACATGTAACTGTCTCCAAAATGGACACCCTTTTGTCATTCGGGAGGGGACCCAGGTTCTACTCTCCGACAGAAGCCAGCGGGAGAGAGGTCAGCTGATGGCTGGCCCGTGGGTTCCAGGTCTGCATCTGGTTAGGAGTTCGGGTTCAGGGCTTGCTGTCCAGGGAGTCTGCCTGTGCTCGTGGGTGGAACATTTCCAGCCTCACCTCTTTTTCTTTGCTTTCTTTCCTCTTGCCACATAATGGTAACAAGACCCCTGAAATGCATTACTTTCACTGCCCTCTGCTTTTGGTGCCACCGGGCTTTGCAGTTAGAAGGGGTTTCCTGGGGCACTAATGGCTCAGCTCCTTTACCGTGTCCGTCAGCCACAGCTCACCGTTCCTCTTCCAGCCCCAGTCGTGTACGGGCGGAAGCGTGATTTGAAGGTACCCTTGGATAGGAGTGGGCTGTGTTAGCATTTTCTCCTCTTGCCAGCTAGGGAAATAAGGGAAGGGATAGACCAGGTAGGACCCCGAGGCATGGCCCACACTCCCCTCTCATTCTCAAGAGCTGGACACTGCCATGATTCAGGTGCCCGACAGGGGTCAGCGGTGGCCTGGGACCAGGGTTTCTTTGTGGATGGGAGGCATTCGCGACTCACCCGCTTTATTCTCACCTCAGGCTATAACTCAGATGACAACCTCTGCGAGCCCCCGCTGGAGCTCGAGGGCGCCCCCAACAGGCAGCATGGTGAGTGGCCAGCGCGGCAGGCCCTTCGCTGTAGGCTCGCAGATGGATTTTGGTCACCTTGCCCTCACCAGGGAAGGGAACTGATGGTGGCGTTGTCCTGGTGGAAGGTGGGGACTGCGGACGCAGAGTCTCTCCAAGCCCCCTCCTCTCCCCTGCCCAGCTCCTGTTTGCATACCTCCAGAGCTGGGGGGTACTCACTGTCTCCCAAAAGCCCTAGTTCTGGAAGCTCCAGCACCCCTCGCTTTAAAGCACCCCTGCAGGTGTGCCAGGAAGTCTTGCTAATGGGAGCAGAGAGCATCAGTTTCGGGAAGGCCTCTCGCCGTCCTCACTGGGCTTTCACATGCCCACGGCAGCACCAAATTATATGAAGTCGTGAAAATGTCAGAAGCACTTGTCATTCAACCCAGAATATTGTAAATTTCTGCCGAAGGGGCAACAGTCAATGATCCCAGCTTTCAAAGTTATAAGCTGATTTGGGTTATTTCTGGGGTTCTTCCTTCTTCTTCCATCCTCCTTCCCTTCTTCCTCCTTCTTCCTCCTTCCTTTTTTTTTTGGGGGGGGGGCTGGGGATGAAACCCAGGGACTTGCACATGCTAGGCAATTGCTCTACCACTGAGATACACCCCAGCCCTCAATTTTTGCAAAGTAATACTAGAAGTGTGGGGAAATAATCCTGAGCAAAGGAAACCTCAGCATGTTTACATCGGATGCAGCTTCCATTTGAATTGATCATTGGTGGGTGTGTGGGAGTGAGCATTATCTCCTGAGCTATCCACTGCCTAAAAAAGCACAATGATTTGACATTCATTCACACATATTAGGCATTTATGATTCCCGTGAGTAAAGATAGACTCTATTATGAGATCATTTGGCCCAGGGGAGCCCTTCTATTTGCACATTGAGTAGGGGACCACAACAGGAGGAGGTGCCGAATACCTGGTGACGTTGACTACTTAGCCAGATTTGTGACTTGTCAGCTGACCACAGGGCTTTTTTCTTCACAGCTCCTCCAGCTTCTCTGGTCAGACAGGGAAGGGAAAGGACCTTCAAATAAAGGGAAGCTGGTGTGCTGGTGCACACTGGTATTCATCCCAGCTCTTGGGAGGCTAAGGCAGGAGGATGAGGAGTTCAAGGCCAGCCTGGTCTGTGTAGTGAGTTCCAAGCCAGCCAGGTGAGACCTTGTCTCAAAAAGGCAATCAATCATCCAGGCGCGGTGGCACACACCTGTAATCCCATCGGTTCGGGAGGCAGAGGCAGGAGGATCACAAGTTCGAGACCAGAGGCAGTCTGCATAACTTAGCGAGACCCTGTCTCAAAAAGTAAAAAAATATGGGCTGGAGGTGGCAGCTCAGTGGTCCAGCACTTGAAAAGCATGCAAGCACAAGGTCCTGGGTTCAACCCTCAGTACTGCAAAAAAATAAAAAATAAAAAATAAATCAATCACTAAGGTGTTTGCAGGGCCCATTAATTTGTATCACAGTTTCCTTGTAGTGAAATTTACCACCTTTTTACACAGAGATGTGTATTTGTATATTTCAGATTTTCCCTTCTCAAAGAGGGGATGTCCTGCGCTGTTCCCGAGCACCAAGTCTTTTCTGGCTCGTTCCCAAACACCATTTGCTCACAAGTGTTTTCCAGATGCCGGCTATTTGCAGAGTTCACCAGCACTTGGGGTCTGGGTTTGCCGGAGACCCAGGAAACCTGAGCAGCTTCTCCTTGGGAGCACAGCGAGCACAGGGCCTTCTAGTGTTTCTGCAGGCTCCTGTGCAGTTCATCTGGGCACCTGCTGTTTGCTTGGCATTGGAGCGATGCCAGAAGCATTGTCCCTATCCCCTGGGGCTTCAGAGAAAGATGCTATCAGGAGAGAGATCTTCTCAGGAGACACTCTGATAGAGGGCTGGCTGCTGGAGGATGGGCCAGGGCAGAAGTGAGGCCAGACTTGAGGGTGTGCTGTAAGGCAGGGCGGCACAGACCTGCTGGCGCAAGCCCCCTTTGCAACCAGGAGGTCTGGGTTTCCTCCACGCTTGTCTTCCTAAGCCTGGAATTTCCCCTTTGTGGCAGCTGTAAATTTGAGGCAAATGATGGAAGGGACCTGAAGAATAGTAGACCACGGGGAGAAGCATTGCTCATTTTTTGTCCTGAAGTCCCAGCACCCCCTCCCTGAGGTCACCTGCAGGCTCTGCACACGTACGTGTGCACGCGCATACACACACACACGCATGCATGCATGCACGCACGCCGGTGCTGCCCTGGACGGTGCCTCATACCAGTTTCAGAAGGCGCTGTTTGCATGTGTTCCAGAGAAAGCTCTGTGAGGTGATTTGATGGGTGCCAAGTAGGAAGGTGGTGTTCACATGTATCCCAAAAAGCTCTGTGAAGTAATTTGGTGGCTGGATGAATGGGTTTATCCAGAGCAACCCCTGTTCTTTCTTGCTTTCTATCCCAGGGCCGGTTACACAATTGCCTTGGTTGCTGAAGTTGCAGCTATAAACCTAGGACGGTAGACAGCCAAGGTCACCAATTACCAGGTTACCAATAGTCTGTATCATACTATGCCAAGCATTCCCTTGGTGAAGCTGAGCTTCTCGGGGAGTACGTGGGGAGCCCTAGTCTTTCCTTGCCCGAGGCACTGGCCTGGGCCTCCATGTAGGATTGCTTTAGTAATGTATTTTCCTCAAGTGAGGTGGTTTGACCTGGGATCTACCTGGTCACCGGCCCTTTGCATTAAACATCGCCGTTTCCTTTCAGTGCCTCGGCCAAGCAGCTTGGAGAGCAGCAAGAATACATCCAGCAACAGCTCCCCTCTGAGCCTCAAGGGTAAGGCTCTTCCTTCTGCGAGCTTGGGAACATTGATTCGGATGTTTGGCTCTGGTCCCCTTTTATTCTCACAAGTTTAAAAAATATGGCTAATGTGTCTTTTAAAACACACTGTGCTGCATCCATGGGCCACAGAAATGTGGTTGCAAGCATAGGCCAGGGCGTTTGAATGGATTTGGGCCCAGATCCCTTCTCCTTGGCCCTGCCCTGAGGATGCAGGCATATTAGAGATCCTCTGTGTTGGAGCTGGTTCACCCATGGAGTAGCAACAGGAACAGCCATTCCCTTGCCATTGTGGCCAGACAAGAAGTATGGATGATTTTGATTCTTTACTAAGTTTGTGTTATGGTCTGTGCTCTTGAAAGTATGTGTGTGCAGTCACGTGCCCTCTTTCCTGAAGACTAAAATCACATGAAGATGTTTTTCTTCTTATCTTCCACATAATGGGCCCCTGGAAGAGCATCCTAGTGTGTAGTAGGTACTAAGTAAACTTCTTATGTGAACGGGTAAGAGTTAATGAGTATACCAGCCATCAGTTATTTAGACAACAGTGCTCGCTTTGGCAGCACATGTGATAAAATTGGAACAATACAGAAGAGATTAGCGTGGGCCCTGTGCAAGAATTACATGCAGATTTATGAAGCAGTTCACAGTTTTGCACTGGGCTTATGACTCCAGTGTTTGCAGCCTGTACCTCAATACAGTTTTTACCTATGATCTCTGTCTTCTGTGACAAAGGAAATTGTTACTAGTCCCAGGATATGGAATTCTAAAACATTTTTTTTTTGTGGTACTGGGGATTGAACCCAGAGTCTCGTGCTTGCCTGTTTTGCAAGTGCTAGACCACTGAGCTGCACCCCCAGCCCATATTTTTACTTTTGTGAGACAGGGTCTCACTAAATTACACAGACTGCCTCTGGTCTCGAATTTGCCTCCACCTCCTGAACCGCTGGGATTACAGGTGTACGCCACCATGCCCTGCTAAGAATTTTAAAACATTTTAAAAATTTAAACGTCTATGGAAGCTTTCTACTTTTATTCCTGGTTAGTTCGTTTTTAAAAGCCGGAGCTTAGCTCTAACAGATTCCAGCAGGTCCTTTAGCACCTAAAACCAAAGCTAGATAAGAGCGATCACCAAGGTTTTAGGGAGGGTTTTCTTGGTTGGTATTAAGAAGCTGTGAGCAGCTGGGCGTAGGATCTGGGGCTGACGTGTGTCCCTCTTTGTCTCCCACCCAGGTTCCTCCGACCAGCTCCACGGCCACTCGGAGAGCTTCAGCAGCGCAGACCTGATCCCCAGCAGGGACCCGGCCACACTGCCCCCGGACGCCAGCACTCTGGGCTGCAGCACCCTCGGCCACCATGAGTACCCCCCACCTCGGAATGGGCCTCTCCCACATGAGGGTGCCCAGAAGAGGGGTGCAGCCCCGCCCCACTCTGTGATGCGGCCCTGCTCGGCCTCCCCCAGCAGCGAGATGGTCACCTTAGAGGAATTCCTGGAGGAGAGCAACCGCAGCTCGCCCACCCACGTGAGTGGCGGGGCCCAGCCGTTGTGGGGTTTCTCCCTTCCCTCCCTCTCCCTGGCTGGGGACTGGAGTCACAGGAAGGGATGAGGGCACGGTCGCAAGGCTTTGGTGCAGGGCTCTGGTCAGCAGATCACCATGAACTGCCCACTGGTCCCTTTCCTCTGAGTTTGAAGCCAGCTGGCACCGTAGTGGGCGGGGTGGGGTTGGGTGGCCATCGGCCTACTCACAAGTTAGGATCTTGTGGTAGGTTTTTTTGTTTTTGTTGTTGTTGTTGTTGTTTGGTTTTGTTTGGTTTGGTTTTGGCCGTACTGGGGGTTGAATCTAGGGCCTCGCACTTGCGTGCTTTGCAAGTGCCGGGCCACTGAGCTGCACCTCCAGCCCATTTTTTTTTTTTACCTTTTGAGACGGTCTCACTAAATTACTCAGACTACCTCTGGTCTCGAACATGCAATCCTCCTGCCTCCACCTCCCCAGCTGCTGGGATTATAGGCGTGTGCCACTGCGCCTGTCTCATTGTGGTAGGTTTTTTTTATGGCAGAGCTCTGAGTGCCTGCTCACCCGGCATCGTCTCCAGCAGAGGTTGGCAAGCTTGGAAGGGTCTTCAAAGGGCCAGAGAGTAAATATTTTAGATTACCTGGGCCTTTTGTAGCTACTTTTGTAGCTTTTGTAGCTACTTTTTTGTAGCTACTCTGCCACTACAGAGAAAGTAGACGTTGGGCATATGTCATTGAATGGGCCTGGCTGCTGTCCAATAAAACTTTATTTATGGACTCTGACATTTGAGTTACATATGATTTTCCTATGTCTTGCTATAGCTACTACAACTGAATTTTTTTTTTTTTTTAATTTTTTTTTTTGGCAATGCTAGAGATCAAACCCAGGGCATTGTGCATGCCAGGAAAGCGCTCTATCACTAAGCCACACCCTAACTGTTCATTTTTAAAGACTTTTGTTCAATCGTGAAAAAATATCAAAACTTTTTAGCAAATGGGCCACATGAGACCAGGTGGCAAGCTGGACGAGGCCCAGGGCCCCAGGGTGCTTACCTGTCCCTTGGTTCCCCGCCCCCATGCCCTTCCGGCTGTCAGCCTTCCCTGGCTCAGTGCAGCTTCTGTGGACTGCCTGGCTGCCTCAATGTGTTGTCTGAATTCAGTAATGAGCACTGTCGGGAGCTGTTTTGTTTTTAGCAGTACTTGGGTTAAACCCAGGGACACCTCACACGTACTTTGCAAGTGCCCATTTTTAAAGTTTTTATCTTGAGACAGGGTCTCACTAAATTATGCAGGTTGCCTCTGGCCTCGAACCTCCAATCCTCCTGCTTCCACCTGCTGAGTTGCTGGGGTTGCAGGCATGAAGCCACCGTGCCCGGCTAGCTATCGTGCTATCGCGTGAATGAAGTACGCCATCTTGTCGTTGAGCCCTGTCAAGGGTTTTGAATTCTTCAGTCTTTCCACCTCTCTCCCCTTACATAAACACAGGTGGATTTCGCCCAGCCGTCTAGTAAACTGACCTGTGCAGGTGGGGTATGGTGACACAGAGACTATAAAGTAGTTGCACTGAGCACCTGCTGTCTCTGGGGCATTGTGCATGGTGCCTACGCTCAATAAACAAAGCCAGCCAGCTCATCTGAAAGTCTGCATAGTCTGTTCCCTCAGTGCCTGGCCTTGTTGTCGGCACAGGAAGGAAACAAGAAACACGGTCCCCTTCTCCCTTCACGGTATCTCTATCTACCAAATGCTTGCTTTGTGCAAAGGGCTGAAGAACCAGCCGAGAAAAACAAGCCCTGCCCTTGGGAAGCGAACATCTAACACGGTGCTTCTCCAACTCCAGCGCCCATCAGAACGCCTGGTGGGTTTGTCAGACCACAGGGGCCACCCCTGGGGTTTCTGGTTTGGTTGGTCTGAGTTAATGCCCACAGAGGATTTGCATCTTCAATAAATGTCCAGATGATGCTCCTGCTGCTGCGTCAGTACCACCCTTTGAGTCCCTAAGTGGTACCAGTGGTACCACCACTGGTCTCAGGGACTACTGAATAGCCCAGAAATGTAGGGGCGCCTGCAGCTGCAAGGCGTTGCTTCTCAGTCTGTTTCTGGTTGAGCGTCCAAGACAGGTTCCTTTCCCTTTGCAGATCGTGAGGGAGTGGGGTCTGAGCAAGGGCAAGGGCGAGCTGGGGAAGGTCCTGCTCGGTTCAGCCTTGCCCTCTGCCCTCATCATCACCATTCCTCGCACTGGGTAGAATCACCTGCCCCTTTGCAGCTTACACGAGGCCAACACGGCCTCACTGCCGCAGTTTGTCGGAATCTGACAGTGGACACCCAGCGAGCCTTCCACGTGTCCCTCAAGCTGCCTAGGACATACATCCCCACCAGCCTTGTGCACCTGACATAGCCTGTGCCCTCCAAGCAGGGCCTCCTCATGTGTCTGTCCCAAATGCTAGTGCCGCCAGGAGGGGGCTCACAAGATGGGGTTCCCTGGGCAGCCAGAGAGAGTGGTCTCTTGGAGGTGGGTGTCAGAGACTTAGAAATACACTGACACAGAAAGACGAATGCCTCATATTCCTACTCGTACACGAATGCTAAAACACTTGGTGTTGCAGAAGCAAACAATAAATGCTAGGAGCAGGGAATGGGGAGGGGACTTTGAGGGAATTGCAACGAAAACAGGAGGAATAAATTCTAGGGTTCTGCAACGCAGAAGAGGGACTGTAGTTTAGAAGGATTACGTATTTTGTGAAGAACTAGAAGGCAGTTTATAAAGGTTCCAAACACAAAGAAGTGATTACTGTATGAGGAGGTGGAAATGCTGGTCCCTTTGAGCATTACATGTGGTGAACTTGTGCTGAGTTCGCACCCTGGACCCCCATCAACACGTGTCACTATCATGAGTCAGTGAAAAGAGCATACAGACAGGAGGTGGCTGGTGTGGAGGATGGCCCTGCAGTCCCACTCCTGCCTCCCCCCCGCCAGATGGGGCCTGCTGAACCTCCGTGACCTCAGTTTCCTGCCTGTCACAGGTGGTCCATCGCGGCCTTTACCCAGCCCTGCAGGGCTGCTTAGAGAATTCAGTCAGGTTTGCGGTAGAGGCACACGCGGCTCCTAGGGCACAGCTTGGTGGCGCGGTGATAAATGGCACCTGTGGAGATTAGCCGCCTCAGGTCCTGTCGGTCGCCCATCCAGGACCTTTAGAGAAACACAGCAGGGTGCCTCACCGTCAGGTTGTAGGTCAGGTGTGTTCACGGGAAGGGAGGTGTTGGCAGGGGCCGGCGGCTCCTAAACTGTTGACCCACCCTTCAGATTGGCACCCCTGACCTGTCACAGCAGGCCGGGGTCTGACTCCATCAGCTGGCGGCGCCTGACCCTCACATCCTAGGGGAGCTCCTGCCCCCCACTCCTCTTCCACTTTGATGCCCCAGCCTCAGAAGAAAGCTCCCCTCCTCCTCCTGCCAGGTGGTGAGATGCCAGCCGGAAGCTGCAGTGACCCACGCAGCATCCTGGATCTTGGCCCCCACTGGCTCTGCCTCCTCCCAGGGTGGTGGCAAGGATGCCGGCTCCGTGGTCTGCCTCACGGGGCCGTGCATCGCGCTCGGCCGTCCTGGGGTGCTTTGCTCTCAAGCGGCATGCTGTTCCCACTTCTGGGTTCCCCGCCTCTCCAGCTCCTACCTTTCCTGCGCCGCCTCTCTTGCCTGTCTCAGAGCAGGAGGAAGACGTGGGTGGCAAGGGAGAAGCGCAGCGCCGGCTTTCCCAGCACTGGTCTTCTTTTCTTTCCTCACCCTTTTGACGTCCCATGGCCTGTTGGAGTGACAAGGGGAGGAAAATCCGGTTCACACCTGGCAGCTTCCTGGCTCCTCTGCATGGCAGAAAAGAGACACAGATTGAAGCAGTTGGCCGCGGCCCTGCTCTCGGTGCCGATGGTAAAGCTGATGGCTTTACGGGCCATCACTTCCCTTTCCAAGTCTGTTTTCTCATTTGAGAAGTTAGGGGCCGCCTGATGGAGTTCTTTCCCCAGTGCCCCTGTGCTGCCTGGCCCTTGCCATCCTGCCATTCTGGGGCGCGCCGCGACACAGCCAGCATAAGCGGGGGCTCCCATCCTGGCCACCGGGCTCCCGTGCACGTCCTGTGGGTGGAGGCTCCGAGGACGCACAGGCCCGGGTTCCCACCTCTCTATTCGCTCTTTCCTGCAGGACACTCCTAGTTGCCGAGACGACCTGCTCAGTGACTACTTCCGAAAGGCCAACGACGCCCCCGCCATCGGAAGCCAGCCAGGACCACCTGCCAGGAAAGAAGGAGCCAAGATGCCCACTAGCTTCGTGGCTCCCACGGTCAAGATGGCAGTCAACACCTCCGAGGGGAGGCAGCTGAAGCCCGGGCATTACGTGAAGCCAAACTTCAGAGCGGCCGAGGCCGAGGCCCCGGCCAGCATCGCCCCGAGGCAGGTCCAGCCTCCCCAGAGCCTGTCTCTGGGCAGACCCCGGCAAGCCACCGTGCCTGTGACTTCCCACGCGCCTGCCAGCCGGAGCGCATCCCTGAGCCGGGCCTTCAGCCTGGCCTCAGCCGACCTTCTCCGGGCCAGCGGGCCAGAGGCCTGCAGACAGGAGGCTCCTCAGAAGCCAGGGGGTCCTGAGGCCTCAGGGGGCAGAGAGACCAGCAGCCACAGCCTGCCAAGCCCTGCACCTCCCGGCTCCCACAGCCTGGCCCGGGAACGGACCCCGTTGGTGGCAAAGGCTGACAGCTCCTGTCAGGGCCCAGGTGCCCGGGGCCGGCCAGTGGACACGAGGCGCTTCTCACTGGCTCCCCCGAGGGAGGAGAGGCTGGCCCCCCTGCAGCAGTCGGCCACCACCCCCGCCCTTGCCATGGGAGGTGGCAGCAGTGGCAGCGTCTCCCACCTCCAGCACTTCTCACCCACCGCAGCCCCAGCTGCCAGGACCAAGCCCAAAGTGCCACCACACTCGGGGGAGGTGGCCGCCGTGGCCCCCGTCCGGTCAGGGCTCAGCGGCTCGGAGGGAGAGGGAGCCCCCGGACAGGGCTACACTGAGGGACTCCCGGCCAAGAGTCCCAGTCGGGCTCCTGACTCGGCTCCCCCGACCACCCGGGGCCCTGAGGACTTCAGCCGAGGGAGCAGCTCGAAGAGCACACCGGCGACCCCGGAGCTGGGCGGGGACCAGCAGACGGTGTGGTACGAGTACGGCTGTGTGTGACTGGGGTGCGCGGCGGCTCCCCAGCCCTAAACTCCTGACGCGCCTTCCGCTTTTCTTCTCTCTGCCCGCGGTGTGGGGAAAGGGTGTATAGTGAGGGAGGGCGTCCCCTCGCGATTCCCGCTGGCGTTGCTGCAAACACGGTGCCAAGCCCTAGAGGATCGCGCTCTCGGGGTGTGGCGCGTCTTCTGTATCTCACAAACGAGTCCACTAAGCACGGGGACCACAGAGGACACGGTGGCAGAACTGACCTGCCCCGCGGCAGACACTACTCAAGTGGACCCCGTAGACTACTTGTTTGCAACCTGTTGACCTCCATTAAAACGTGTGTGTCGCACACACGACAGGCTCACAAAGCGTAGCCCTGGGGTCTGGAAGCGCCACTCCGTCCCTCCCAAAGCCACTGATCCTAGGAGAAGGCCAGACCAGGCAAACTGCAAAGATTGGGGGGGTGGGCTTTGGGCAGTGCCCGGAGTGGTACTTCTTAAACCCGGGAGCATTGACATCCCACGCCTGCAGCCTAAGCACTTCCTTTTACTCTAGGACCAAGGTGGCCTTCAGGGCCGGCTATGGGTGGCCTCAGCATATCCCCCCTCCTCCACCCGGCTGGTAGGCTCCAAGGAACGCCCAGGGACCAGCCTTGCTAGCCTTCCTTGGCTCACTTTTCTACAAACACTGGATCTGCCAGGCTTGGGGCATCAAGCAGAGGGGTGCCCCAGCCCTGTCCTGGCGAGTTACGTGATGTACAGAGGGAAGGCCAAGGCGCCTGCTTGCCTTGTAACGTGGCTTCCCCTGGTTCAGATGGGGTGTGGATTATTATTTCAGAATAACTTTTGAGTTAGAAACCAAATTTCCTTTAATATATTGCTTAACATATGGACACACTTGTGAAATATATATGTATACTTTGGGGGCGTCTTATTTATGTTCTGTTGGGTGTCACTCTCTTCTCTCAGGAATCTTACCTGCTGCTTTGTGTATTTGGTCAGATTCCTGCCACCTTTGGTTTTCTACTGTAAAGGTGCTTTTCCCGGGATGGGCTAAACCTGTTGACTCTTTAAAAGACTTTTCTTTTTCCCCTTTTGATTTAACATGCTGAGAAAGAAATGGGGAGACCTTTGAATGTTAACAAGATGCATTGTGGGAGTGTTTGGGGTTGTGTGTTAAATAGCCATTCATTCTGGAACACAAGGACAGGGTTGTAATAAAACGAAATGGAACAGAAGTGAGTCCTGCTTTTCTTCATTGCACATCATTGCGGCATCAGGTGGGCTGCGGAGATCTCAGGCTTGACTGTGGGGCTCCACAGCCTGCCTCGGCACTGGGTATATGGAGCTGCTGCCTAGCAGACCAGAGAGAAACATGAAGAACAAAGTTTGCCCGTTTATTATACAACAGCCCCGGCCTCACTTCACAGTGCATTTATTTGAGGTCAGCATAAACTGAGTTCCGTTTTGACATAGACTTCATCTGCCATCAGCACCAAGGGCACCTTTTGATTTTCCCAAAGCTACTCACCTGCAGCCGTACCACAGTGAGGTCCAATCATGTCAGATCTCAGAAGCTAAGCAGAGTCAGGCCTGCTTAGTCCTTGGATGGGAGACCGCCTGGGAACACCAGATGCTGTAGGCTTGAGAGACTGACCCGGCAACCCATTCCCAAAAAACAATCAGCCAATGAAAACTCTTATGAATAGCAGAGAAGCACTGACAATAGTGTTTCCTCTGTTGTAGGTAGCATCACTATGAGTCGGACACCGACTCAACGCACCTGACAATAACAACTCACCTCCCAAGTGCTAGATCTGGGATTAGGACCTTGAGGAGCTCCTTTGCTTCAATTGGATGGAGGGAGAGAAGGGAGGAGAGAAGGAAGGCGAGTAAATCTGCACACGTGACTGGATCCTTTGCCTGTTTATCTAGAGGCTGCCTCACCAAACTTCCTACGTATGTCTTGCCTCCCAGCCATCCTTTCCCTGAGGCTCTGTGATCTTCGGATCTGGCCGCCAGGTAAGAGCTGCCATCTGCTGCTTTGAGCCAGCCTAAGCATTCCGGTCACTCCTTGGAACTGTCAGCCTTTGTCCCTGGCCCTCCTGAGATGGCTCTCCTGTGCTCACGTATACCTCCCACTGCAGCCACGCAGGGCCACTGTGTGCCACCCTGGGTTCCCTCAACCACATACACATGGCTTGGCCTTGGCCTCCAGGCCCGGCCTCCCTCCAGCCTCAGGCTGGAAGTCACGTCACCCATGTGGGTCCCTGACTGCTCAGCTCATGTTGTGCTCATTCAGTGACACCACCTGTCACACAGTCGCAGAAGCTTGAGATTCCAGATCGGCCTCTCCGACCCATGCTTTAGAGGTCACGTGCTGGACCCAGGAATGCATTTGGAATGTGGTCCCCTCCTCTCTGCCAGCTGCTTTCACCCCAGGTGGCACCCTCCAGCCCTGGGCTGTGCCACTGCTCTCCCTGCCTCAGACTCTCTTCATACCAGCTCTTGTGGGTCCAGCAAGAGCTCTTGCTAAGGTCACTGGTGGCCCACATGTCACCATTCCAAAGACAACTCCTCAGCCCCTGGTCATTGTCCGGTGGATTCACCTCAGGTGACCTAACTTTCTGCAATATTCTCCTCAGGTCTCCACACTGGCCACACCCTGCCCTCCGCAGACTCCGTCTTCCGTGCGGCTGACCTCAGGCACACCCAGCCTTGTCATCACCCCCAAGTCCTTGACAAGCTTGTGCACATCCATGACTAATTACCAGCTGTTCCCAGAGGGCCCCACACTGCCATCTCCAGCCCCAGCCTCTCCTTTGGAACTACAGAACTGTGGTGCATCCAGCTTGGGCATCCCAGAGGCGCCCGAAACTCAAAATGCCCAACACTCAACTCACATGGGCCCTCACCAAAGCAGGCCCCGTGTCTCTCCTGCCTGGCCACACTCCTGGAGGCTATCTGACATCTCCCTGGCTCTTGCCCATGTCCCATCCACGACTCCATCATCTGGTTTCAACTCCTAGACCTCGTTCACATCCACAGCCAATTCCAAGTGACTGCAGTCCCCATTGGCAGCACTGTGGGGTCCAGTGGCTAAGGAGGAGTGGCCCAGATCATGCTCCCTCCTGGGTCTCAGGCCCCCTCTTGTGCACTGGTGTAATGTCAGGGTGCCTGGGAAGTGCCCGAGTGTCAGATGGATCCTCATGCCCATGGCGCAGAGGTGGTGAGGTCTGACTACAGAGAGACTTGGGATCATCTGTGGGACAAGAGGGGCTCACCTTGGGGAGAGCATTAAGAAAACTGGGGCGACCAGAGTGCACAGCTCAGGAAGCATGCTGCCAGATGCTCACCAGCTGGGGGAGGAGTAGGTGTGTGCGCATGTGTATTTCTTTAAGATGTAAAGCATGCATAACGCAATTCACAAGTAATAGACATTTTATCACGATGTCCATGCAGCCAGTTGACTCTCACAAAAATCTCCCTGATTTTTCCCATGCCTGTGTATTGGAGCCAATCTATGCATTGCACCTGACAAGCAACTGTAGCTCCGCCGTGAATGGGGGTTGATATTTCCTAAGTCAACAAGTAAGACGAAAGGGGAGCAAGACAGAGATCTAGTTCAGACTTGATGTATTGATGATGTGATTGACTTTGATAAATCTGATGGGAGTTTCTGGATGGCGGATGAATATTTCCTCATTTTTTGGTGCTATTTACAATATAATGGCCCCAAACATGGCATGTTTTATTTAAAAATGAGGTATAACTGACAACACCATTTAACGAAGACACTTTTTTTTCGGTTGGGGTGTGTGTGTGTGTTTGCTGTAGTAAGGGTTGAATCTAAGTTCCTGCACATGCTAGGCAAGCACTCTACCACTGAGCCACCTCTCTAGCCTTTTTCTATTTTTTAAAATTAAATTAAATTTTTATAGAATATTTGTTTCTGTAATCAAACCCACATAGATAAGAGCTTACATATTTAATACAGTGCACAACTCCTATACAAACAGGAAAAAATAATGTTTCTAGATCAATATAGCTGTTAATTTCTGTACAATGCCAACTCAACATAGTAAGTGGATAATTTTTTCCCCAAGTCAACAACACAGCTAAAGTTTCTAAAAATTTGAATTATATATGCAGTATATATGCATATATATTTACATTCATAAAAAGACCACTAATAGCAGTGTGGTGTCCCATCCCATCAGATCTTGGAAGCAGGGTTGGGCCTGGTTAGTACTTGGATGGGAGACCGCCTGGGAATCAGATACTGTAGGCTTGGGAGGAGCACCTGGTAACCCACTCCCAAAAATCCACCATTGAAAACCCTATAAATAGCAGAGAAGCACTGACAATAGTGCTTCGCCTGTTGTGCTATGAGTCAGATACTGACTTGATGGCACCTAACAACAACAATAGCAGTATGCTATGCATCAATGTCAGCAACAGCTTTTCCAAGTTCTTCAGTCATCTGAACCAAATTATAGAGACATCCAGTACGGTCCATTAAAAAAAAGCAAAAGAAGCAAACAAAAACCAGAAAACAGCAACATTCCATTACTGTTGTGGTACTGGCATTTTTTTTTTAAGTACTAAGGATTGAACAGGGGCTGGGATTTAGCTCAGTTGGTAGAGAGCCACTCTGCAGTCTCTGAGGTCCCAAGTTCGATTCCCAGCACCGCAAAAATGGGAGAAGGATGTGGCAACCCACTCCCAAGGCAATCCCGAAACAATCTGCCATTGAAAACCCTATGAGGGTCGCTATGAGTCGGACATGACTCGACAGCACCTAACAACAACAACAACAACAACAAGGATTGAACACAGGGCTACATGCATGTTAGACAAGTGCTCCACCTCTGAGCTGCACCCCAGCCCCTTTTTAATTTTTTTTGAGTCAGGGTCTCAAAGTTGCACAGGCTGCCTCTACCCTCAAACCTGCGATCCCCCTGCCTCAGCCTCCTGAGTTGCTGGAATTACAGGTGGGTACCACTGAGCCTGGCCTACTGGCACCATTTGTTAAATTAGCATCTTTTTTTTTTTTTTTTTTGGTACTGGGGGTTGAACCCAGGGCCTTGCGCTTGCATGTTCTGCAAGTGCTGGACCACTGAGCTGCACCCCCAGCCCATTTTTTACTTTTTGAGACAGGGTCTCACTAAGTTATGCAGACTGCCTCTGGTCTCGAACTTGAGATCCTCCTGCCTCCACCTCCCAAGCCGCTGGGATTACAGGCGTGCACCACCACACCCTGCTAAATTAGCTTCTTGATCATCTGGAAAGAAAACATGCCAGAGTAACATTGTTAAACACAGCTCTAACACAGCACGGCACTCCTACGTACCATAAAGCACATACAAGATATTTTACATCCAGAGGTTTGCTGCCGCACTGTCCCGCATCTAATACTGGGGGGTACAAGTAAAGAGGCATTGACACCTGATGCCACTTTTCCATCAGAAGACCCAAAGGATGGTATGACACAGCTCTGTAAGGAAATCTGCTTCCTTAGATCGGATTTCCTTTCATTAGCAGTACAGTTCTAACTACTTACTCTCTTCATAAATACTAGCTAAAAAACCAGGAAGCCCCCACACACACAAAAAAACAAACACCACCACCATTGGAGTCATAAAAAGCTGACCAAGTGGACTGAGCAAGCAAGACACAGCTAACTAGTGTTTAACCAAATCTGTCATGTTAGAATGGCGAGCACTCCATGGAAGAAAGGAAGTGCCAAGCAGTGCTTCAAAGCTTCAGACCACAACCAAAACATAGCATCGCTTCAAACAGAAGCAGCAGTGAAACCCTGCTCATTTGTGTATGTTCAAGGAGGCTGCCATCAACATTTAATCGTCTGCTCACCCATCCAGGAAGAAAGGGAGATCAGTTACTGTACTTTGAGTTTGTTCAATTCATTCACCATGTTACAAAAAGAGCAGGCTGCTATAATAAAAACTAAGGCTCTTCTATCCAGCCCGTTATCTTCAGTTCATCTCCAGACATGCAAACACCATAACCATATCCAAAGAATACAAGGGAGCAAACAAACCATATGTGATGTATCAGCTGGGACCATCACATTGTTCGGGCTGAGCTATTCCTCTACAGAAGGACTTTCCTCCTATTTCTGGTGTTTCAGCTAAAGATTTGTAGGTCCCAACTATATGCACTTAAGGAATATGTGCATATATTTGTATATAATTATTCATTCATGTATTTATAGTACTGGAGGGTTGAACCCAGGCCCTTGTACATGTTAGACAACTGTTCTACCACTGAGCTGTGCCCCCAGCCCCATTACTCAACTTTTTATTTATTTATTTTTATTTATTTATTTATTTTTGTGTGTGTGGTACTGGGGGTTGAACCCAGGGCCTCGTGCTTGCATGCTCTGCAAGTGCTAGACCACTGAGCTGCACCCTCAGCCCATTTTTTTACTTTTTGAGACAGGGTCTCACTAAGTTACGCAGACTGCCTCTGGTCTCGAACTTGTGATCCTACTGCCTCTGCCTCCCTAGCCGCTGTGATTATAGGCGTGCACCACCGCGCCTGGCTACAACTTTTTATTTTGAGACAGAGTCTCACTAAGTTTCACAGGCTGCCTCTGGCCTTAAATCATTGATCATCTGGCCTTAGCCTTCCCAGTGCTGGGATTACAGGCGTGTGACACCACATCTGGCTTATCTTTGCTTTTAATATATTATTGTACATTTATGTAAGTTCGTTTTTAATAATGGCTGTGCTTAACAACTGGCTTGCAAAATTCCTGGAAATTGGCCAGCCAGCTTTCACAAGTCAGAAAAGGCGAACTCCAGCCCACCACTGGGAGCACCACCTCTTAGGGGTGGGCCAAAGAAGGAGACACAGAGTAAGAAATGGCCAAAAGAGGAGGACCATTCAGAGAGAACGGAGTGTGGCCCATGGGAGCCTCATACAGCTGGCCGCCCGGACAGATGCTGGGAGGGGGAGAAGTGGGTGCTATGGCTGTTCCCTTAGCTGCTTCCCTGTCACTTTTGCTCTCCCAGTTTGCAGGAGTGGCCTGAGAGTAGCACCAAGGAGGGATGGGACAATGGGCCCAGATTCTAAGTGGTGATGCAGGCCCCACAGCCGGCCCAGAGCAGAGCAGCCGGCCTCCTCCAAGCTCAGCTGCCCTCACACTTGGCCTTGGAAGAGCCTGGATTTGAAGGCCGTGGGTTCCTTCTGGTCCAGAGCAACAAAGAAAGGCCCTGGAGGCCAGAAGAACCTGTCCCAGGCTGGCCCCATCCCCTCCAGGAAGTGGAGCAGAAAGCTGGGCTGGCTGGGAAGCCTGGCACCCCTCTGTCTATAGGGGCAATGGGTTCCACCTGGCAGTTGTTAGGTGCCTGGCCCTGGACGGGCTGAAATCAGCCAGAGCCTGGGGTCGGGGATCACTCAGGCCTGGCCTGGGGACTGGGGAGAGATAGGGTAATGGCAGGGCTCAGAAATGTCCTCCTCTTTCGAAGCTCAGCCCAACTGAGATGAAAGCCATTGTGTCTCATCTGTCTGAGAACGGGCGGAGGCAACCCCAGCCACCTGTTCCCCATCTCTTCAGCCTCCCCAGGAGATCACAAAGGGACTGGGGGAGGGATTTCCAGCCCTGGAACCCTCTGGGCCCCTCAGAGGCCCCCACCCTCCTTGTTACTGGGGTTTAGAGCAAAGCCCTCAGCTCTTGGAATTAGGCTCTGCTACCGTCCCCGTCCTAGGAACTGGGATTTAGCTCAGTGGGTAGAGGGCTGCGCTGCAGTCTCTGAGGCCCGGAGTTCAACTCCCAGCACTGCAAAAATGGGAGAAGGGCCTGGCAATCCACTCCCAAGGCAATCCCGAAGCACTCAGCCATTGAAAACCCTGTGAGGGTCGCTATGAGTCTATGAGTCGGATACCGACTCGACGGCACCTAACAACAACAACCGTCCCAGTCCTAAGTACACCAACGAAAGAGATGAGTAATGGTGAGAAGCAGAGAGATTTATTCAATGTGCACACCGGCAAGAAGGCCCGGGACCCCAAGTCTGCTTTTGAGGAACTCACATGGGCTTTAGGTTTAAAGAGAGAAGGAATTCAGGGCAAGGGCAAGAGCTATGCATCATTCAGCCGTCCTGCTAGAGTGGTTTCGAGGGGTGGTCCCCGGAAGTTACCACTGTCGTGCCTGGAGGGGTATAGGTAATCCCTTGCCAAACAGATGTTTATCATTTAATGTTCCTTGCATCCCAAGCGGCTGCTGGTTTAGGACTGGAGACCTTCCGATGGCTCCGGGGGTGGAGAAGTCAATGCTTTTCAGCTGAAAAGCAGCTGGTAAGTGCCCGTCACATCCTGAGATTTTCTAGAAAGCCCACCCTCCCTAGGCCACTACCAGGGGGCTGGCCTGCGTCGCCTCGCCTCGGTGTCCGCGCGCCCAGGGGACGCCGAGCCTCCGCCTCCTGCGGCGCTGGGCGGGCCTGGCGAGCTGGGAGCCCGGGGCCCGCGCCGGCCCCGCGCCACGCCCCCGGCGGCGGCCAGGCAGAGCGGCTGTCGCGCGTCCGTCCGCACCCTGGCTGAGCGAGGTGAGTGCGCCGGGCCGATGGCGGTGATCGCATGGCCGGGAAGCGGCGCGGGGAGGGCCGGGTCGGGCCGGCCGGAATGAGGGGCCGGCTGACCTTCAGCTAGGCGGCTCCCCCACCTCTCCTCCAGCGCTAAATTCAAACTCCAGGCTCGGGATAAAGGCCTTGGGGGGAAGGAGAGGAGGAGAAGGACAGGGAAGTAGGTCCTTGTCATTGCTAGGAGCCGAACTGATCGGACCTGCCATCCAGAGGAGTGTCGGGAGTGTCGTGTTTCCGGGACAGGAGGACAGGGGGCCACCCTGGCCCAGGCTTCGAAGCGGGGGTACAGGCAGGTGTCGGGAGTCCAACCCTGTGCAGGCCTGGGGACATCCCCTGACTGTCCTCACTGCAGTAAAGCACTGGGAAGGAGGGGCCCAGAAGGGCAGTGGTGTCCAGTAGGGTTGGGGGCATGGCAGCCCACGCTGGCCCAGAGAGAGGAGGAGGGTCACTAAAGCATTGGCTGTGTTTCAGTTTCTCCCTCCATCTACCCTTCATTCGTTCGTTCATTCATTCATTCATTCAATCATACTTTGGCCTGAGGGGAGGGAGCTGGTTCCTGCCAACCCACACCCTGTAGTCTGTGTCCTACAATTCAGAGGAGAAACAGAGAGGTCTACACTGCTTCTCTTTCCTGCCCCAAACGATCAGACTCAAACTCAGGGGTCTCTGGCCCCCAGCAATACATCCTGGGCCAGGGAAAAATCCCTAAGTCCCTACTCTCAACATGCACCCGGCCTGTTCTGAACCCACAGCACGTGTGCAGACCAGTCAGGGGAACGAGGTCTCCTAATCTTGCAGGGCTCAGCTTAGAATCACCTCTTCCAGCAAGGCTACCCTGACTGCCCCCTCCAGATCAGATGGGTGCCATTGCACTCCGGATGCCCATGGCAGAGACCCTCCCTGCTCATTATCTTCCAATCATAATGGTAATCAGAATATTGTCACTGCTGTCTTAGTCCTGGTTGTTCCTTCTAAATCAGGTTCAAAAACCCCAGCCCCTCAAGTTCCACGTCTATGACATACATAAGGTGTTTCTTTGAATATTGTCCTTTAGAAACTGGATTGTTGCAGAAGCTCTATGCAGAGAATAGGAACTTGCAATTTACCACTGACCATCACTATTTTTAGGTGCCCCCACCTCCTCAAGGGTCTCCTGGGCAGAGTGCATCACTTCCCAGGCCCCTGGGTACAAACACTGCAACCTCAGATGGGCCCCAAGGGCTCCTCCACTGATGATCAAGGGGGTCTGGAGCCCCCTCCCAGTCTATGAACAAGTCTCCTGGAGAATCTCCTCCCTCTCAGCTGCTCGCCCTCTGGCTCCAGGATGGGGTGTGTGTGTCAGGTGGGGATCAGGATGTGGTAGTGGCTGGTGGGGGTGCAAGCTCTGAAGGAGGGGCCAGGTCCCATACTGAGGAAGACTTTGGCTTCTTCATTTTCCACTGGACCCCCGTGGTCATTTCCAGGACCGGAGATTAAAAACCCACTCCAGGTTCTATTACAGTCAAATACATTATTTTCAAAAGGAAATTGTATTCCACTCCCAGAAATGAAAACGAATACTCCCTGCCGCAGAAGGAATAATCAGACAAATCAAAAAGGAAAGCTGAGCAGTGCTGCTCAGATTTAGCCCCTGTTGCCTACGGAACAGGCCTGAGGCTGACTCTCTAGGCCACAAAGGAAGATAAGCAAGGATTCCAGGGGTGCTGAAGACATGCCATCACCCAGCTGAGATTTTCTCCCTCGTGCAATAAGAGGGATTCAAAAGAAACAGCCAGAGAATAACAAAAACCATCAGTGAACTCCTTCAGTAGCTCTTGCTGAGGTCAGACCACCACAAAGAGCCAGGAGCGATAGAAAACACCTTTAGTTTTCCTGCAGGTAGCAGCTAAGGGGCACTTCCTCCAGGAAGCACACCCTGAACCAGCTGTAACACCTGGCATGCTTTAATGATGCATTGTCTCCCACCGCAGAGTATAAATTTCATGACAGGTCTACAACCCCTAGGTCTACCTTGCCCCCCTCACTATCCTGGTGCACCCTACAGGGCCCGGAGTACAGGTGTGCAGGGGCAGATGAAGGAAAGACAAATGAATACCTGACTGAGCCTCCTTGACTGTGATCTGGCTGCCCCTTCCGGTGAGGCGTTTCTTTCCCTCTCCCTGCCTTCCTCCCCACTCCGCCCACCCCGCACCTTCCATCTGTGAGGCCCTAATGAGGCTCTGGCTTCTCCAGGCGGCCTTTTTAAACCAACTGGCCCTCGCTGAGCTCTCCCGAATGTTCCATCCCTGGCAGTGCCTGTGCGCAGGGCACATTCACTTCCGTGGCCTGGGCTGTTCCCCACACCTGCAGAAGGCAGGGACACACTGGGTGGCACGTAAACCACAGGTGCTCAGCATGAAGCTGTGGAGAGACTTGGCTCCCTTGGCTCATCCTTCCAGGATGCAGTTAGGCTAGGGCTACACGGTTGTCTTCACCTCCTGTCACTGTTGTAACCAGTAACCGCAAAAGCAGGGTCTCAGTGCAGACTTATTATTTCAGAGTTCTGGGGTCAGATGGGTCTCCTGGGGCTAAAACCACAGTGTCAGCAGGGCAAGGTCCTTTGTGAAGGTTCAAGGGCAGTGAACGTTCTAGTAGAGATTCCATTTGGTTGCCTTTTGTAGAGTCTAGAAGTCGCCTGCATTTCTTGGCTTGTGAACTTCCCATACCTTCAAAACCAGCAATGGCTGCTGAGCCTTTTCCTCCTTGTGTCCCTCTGTGGCCTCCCTCTTCTGCCTCCCTCTTTCACTCTTATAAATACCTGGGGTCCACTGGGCTGGGCTCTCAAGGGTAACTACCCCTTCTCAGGGGCCCAGATTCAGTCTTACTTGCCAAGTCCCTTTGCCATGTGATGTGACATACTCCTGGGTTGCAGGGATCAGGGCATGACATCTTCAGGGGCCTTTATTCTGCTTGCAGCAGCTGTCCCTGGCACGACTCTGGCTGGGGGACCGTAACAGTAGCTGACACTTACCGAGCACTTACATTGGGCCGGTATCGTTCCAGGCACAGCACGTGACGCCCTGGGAGGGTGGTACACTTGCACATCTTCATTGTACAGACGAGGCACTGAGAAGTTCAAGGACTTTGCTGGCCATGGTGGCGCTTGCCTATAATCTCAGTGAATCAGGAGGCTGAGGCGGGAGGATGGCGAATGTGAGGCCAGAGGCAGCCTGTGTAACTTAGTGAGACCCTGTCTCGAAATAAGAAAATGAAGAAGGACCTGGTGCTGCAGCTGAATGGTAGAGCACGTGCAAACATGTGTAAGCCCTGGGTTCAACACCCACTACTCAACAAGTGGCAAAGCTGGACTTGAACCCAGGCAACCTAGCTCTAGGGTGCCCCTACCTGATCTCTAGGAGGCATTACCTCTTTGGCATCATTGTTGTTTTCATGACTCCAGAGGGAGATATTTCACCAAGATCTTCTAGGTTGCAGCCTTGTCTAGGTTACAAATTCTTTGCCAGTCTTCTCTCATCTCTACCCCTTCTTGTCATGATAACACCCACACCCCATGATGGGCATCCAAGTCATGAGCCCAGAAGGCTGGAAGGGGGCTTGGAGAGACCTATTTCTTCCTTTCTCCTCTCTCTCTCTCTCTCTCTCTCTCTCTCTCTCTCTCTCTCGTTCTCTCTCTCTCCCCCGACCCCCAGTTTATTTTGAGGCAGAGTCTTACTATGTAGCCTACACTGTCCTCAAGTTCGTGATCCTCTTGCCTCAGCCCCAAGGAGTGGGATTACAGGTGTGTGCCGCCACACCCAGCCCCCATGGAGCTCTCTTTTTTTCAGTATTGGAAATTGAGCCCAGGGCCTTGCACAGGCTAGGCAAGTGCTCTACAAGTGAGCTGCACTTCCAGCCCCTTTTTAAATTTTTTTTTTATTTTTAAATTTTGAGACAGGGTCTTGCTAAATTTCACAGCCTGCCTCTGGCCTTGAACCTGTGATCCTCTAACCTCAGCCTCCTGAGTCACTGGGGTTACAGATATGCACCATGGTGCCTGGCTCCCAAAGGATCTCCTTAGGAGTTCCTGACCCTAAAGTCTGGAAAAGGTCTGATGTGCCCAACACCCCCGAATCCAGCCCTGTCTGTTCCCAGCCTCCACACACCAAAGTTGCATGTCCCCAGAGGAGGCAACTCCTATAGCCAATCAAAGAAAATCAATCACCATTTTCCAGCTCATTGTCACAAAGAAGAGTTGCACCCTTGAACCACAGCAGAGCCTTTCACGGGCACCACATGAAGAAGGGACACTCTAACACTTTTGCAGCCCTTGCTAGGGGCAGACATAGTTCTAAGAGTTTTAGACTTAATAACTCATTTAATGAGTGAGATACTGTTAGTGCCTCATTTCACAAATAAGAAAATGGAGGCCCAGAGAGGTGCCCAAGGTCACACAGCCAAGATGGAGGAGCCAGGACTGAATGCGTCTGCATAAGCAAAGAACCAAGCCAGAGACTGGCCAAGCCTGGCCAAACAGCCCCAGCCTGGCCCTCACTACGTCAGCCAGTGAAGCCCCCTTTTGTGCCTCCCAACCTTACCTACTCTCTTCCCACCCACTAGGCTGGGCTCCTGGTGTCTAAATCAACCAGATTTCATAAGAGTATCTTTAAATTCAATTCTTAGGCTGATCTTCATATTAATCCCATTTTAAAGACTAAAAAACTGAGGCCCAGGTTAGGATTCAAACCCAGGTATTCCCTATACCTCCCTACTCCCAAAAGAAGTCACCCTGATCAAACCCAGCCTGAAGGCTGATTCCCACAGTCCCAAGTGCAGCACGCCAGATGTGTGTGTTTTCATTTCCCCTGGACTTGAGTTAACTCACCATGGCCTCACAGTTTCCTGCCTTTGGGTGTCCCCATTAGTCACCGTCGGTCTGAGCAGCAGCAGAAACAATTTTGTGGTGTCCATCAGGCCTTCCAATTAATCAGCTCAGGCCCGAGCCTGCTGGGGTGTGGCTGATGCCAGAAGTGATAATTCTCAGAACAACTAGCCTCTGCCTGGAATGTTCTGGAAGGTGCTTGACTCAGCAAGGGGGACTATTTCTCAGAAGGAATGTTGTCCACCTCCGTGAGCAGCTGGTGCTGTGTCCTAGGAAGCTCACAGGGACCGGAAGCATGGGGCAAGAGCCTTGGGGCCCAGCGGGGACAGCGATGAGCTGGCGCTGGAGCCCAGGGAGGAAATAGACTCACACTACTGTCTGGAGGTTGAAGAGGCCTGCTGGCTGCACTCACTGGAAGAATGCACTGGAAAACAGTCATCTTTAAAAGTAGGTATGCTGCGTGCATTAACATTGTTCTCCGAGGCTGCCTGGGGGGCGCCTGCTTCTGTGTTGGTAGGAATCTTAAGTGCGAGAGCTTCGTGTGCAGGGGCAGAGGGGGTTTAGGGGACAGACATGGTGGGAGCCCCTGGGAGTAGCATGTCCGGGCAGCTGGGGCTCTCGTTAGGCCTGTAGGAAGAAGGGAGAGAGAGACATGCAGGAAAGGGACCCCAACAGGAGCTGACACCCTCTGCAAAGTGGGCAGCCAGCCTGAAGCCACCCTGCTTCAGGATCCAGCCTCTGGGCGCCCACTCTCTTTCCATTGGCCAAGAGCAGCACAAGCCAGAGGGTGGGGAGCTGGCCAGGACACAGTGCTCAGTGTAGGCGTGGCAGGGAACAGGGGGGAGTGGATGGGGGACAGGGACAAAGGGAAATGCACAGCACACTCCTGCCTGCCCCAAGAACCCCTCTCACCAGTTCCTTTGGCTCCCATATTCTGGACACCTGCAAGGTGCCATCCTAAGCTGGGAAAAGGCAGTGAGCCAACTGTCCTCAGGCTCAGGGTAAAGAGTCTACCTGAGGCTAACTGCCAAGGAGGCTGGCAAAGCAGAAATGGACCAAATGCTGGGAGTGGAGAATTTCTGACTATGTCTCTGGAGCCCAGCACCCAGGGGGGAGAGGATTTCTGTGGGTAAGAAAGACAGTCATTAGTGCAGTATTTCAAATCAGCATTCCAAAAGCATGGGCCATAATTTGCCATTCTCTAGGCCCAGGAATGTTCTGGAAGATAATGCATACTTCATTTTAACTTAGTGCGCTGTTTGTCATTTATAAGGCTGTTGCCAGGTTTCATTTACAAAATGCCCAATTCTGCCAAGGACTGCTCATCTTGACATCATGAACTGTAGCAAAGCCTGGCCAAAAGACAGCAGAGCAGGTAACGCAATGAGTTTCTTTGCTTCTCCAAAGATAGAATTTTCTTAGGGAGAATATGGCCAGAAATGCCAAATCTGTACTCCACGGACCAGTTCCACATCTTTGTTGTTGTTGTTGTTAAGTGCCATCGAGTCGGTATCCGACTCATAGCGACCCTCTGTACAATAGGGGAAACACTATTGTCAGTGCTTCTCTGCTGTTCATAGGGTTTTCAATGGCAGATTGATTTTTGGGAGGGGATTGCCAGGTCCTTCTCCCAAGCCTACAGCTTCTGGTGTTCCCAGGCGGTCTCCCATCCAGGTACTAACCAGGCCCGACCCTGCTTAGCTTCCGAGATCTGACGGGATCGGATGCCACAGGGCTACGGCTGCAGGCTCCACATCTTTAAGTAACTAGAATAAAGGCTGTGCTGCTCTGCCAGGGAAGCATGAATCAAAAGGAGCTTAAGACCATAAGGCAGTGAGAGGTACGAGGTATGTCTTCTTGTTGATGATGTTGTTGTTAGGTACATCGAATCAGATGTGACTCATAGAGACCCTAAGTATAGCAAAACGAAACACTACTTAACACTGTGCCATGCACATGATCTTTTTATGTTGAACTCATTGTTGCAGCCACTATGGTTCTTCTCATTTTCAGTCATGCCACACAAGCAAGAGAAGGGCCCAGGGGCTTTACTCCATTCCTGTCATTAAGGTCAACTCTACTTTGAGGAGGCAACTCTTCCAGCCTGGGGGGCTCATTTTCTAGCATTATATCTGACAGTGCTTCTCTGCTATTCATAAAGTTTTCAATGGCAGATTGTTTTGGGAGTGGGCTGCTGGGTCCTTCTCCCTAGTCTATCTTAGTCTGGAAGCTCAGCTGAAATCATGAAACCATGGGTGTCCCTGTTGGTATCTGAAATATTGGGGACATAGCTTTCAGCATCACAGCAACACGCAAGCCCCCATAGCATGGCAAGTTGACAGACACATGGCGATAACTATGTCTGGGCATCTGTAAACAGAGACTGTGGGATAGAAAAAGAGAGACAGGAAGATAGGGCAGGCAAGTACTGCTGTGCTGAGCTGGGGTTCACCGAATGATGGGTCATGGCATGTTCGGCATCCCTGGAATTGGGGTGTGAGAGCCCTGAAGGATTCACCTCATCACAAACTTTCTACACAGCCTGCACCCAACCTCAGAGTCAGAGTCCTAGACATGGCAGTGGCCAATGGGCCTTAAAAGCCCTGTCTTCTTCTTGGAGGGGTAGGAGGAGGTGGAACATAATTATGGCAGGAAGCAGCACCAGGGTCTGAACTCCATTTGCCTCCTGTTAGATCACTTGGGAATTGAGTGGCCTTAGGCCAGTGCCCAGACCATGAAATGGAGAGAATAAAACTATTGTTCGGATGAAAGGGGGTTAGGCATAAGCACTAAGGACCCAGTAAGCATCGGAAGGCAAGCGGGCATTTGGGGTACAGAGTGACGAGAAGACCTAACACCTACTGAACCCTAGTGTGTGCTGGGTGTGGAGCTAAAGGCTTCACTTGATTTAACTCATGTAATCATCTTTGCCCCCTCTTCAACTGTTGTTGTTGTTGTTGTTAGGTGCCGTCGAGTCGGTATCCGACTCATAGCGACCCTCATAGGGTTTTCAATGGCTGACTGTTTCGGGATTGCATTGGGAATGGATTGCCAGGCCCTTCTCCCATTTTTGCGGTGCTGGGAATTGAACTCCGGGCCTCAGAGACTGCAGCGCAGCGCTCTACCCACTGAGCTAAATCCCAGCCCCCTCTTCAACTAGTGGCCCCATTTCACTGACAAGGGAGGGTGACAAAGAAGATGAGGGACTGGTCCAAGGGCACCCTGCCAGCAAGAAGCAGAGCTGGAATTCAAAGGATGCTATGGCTTTCAAAAGCACACTCTTTTTATTAGTAGCATTTTTATTTTTTTTGGTTAATGTACAAATTAATGGGTTTCATTATAACATTTCCATATGTGCATATCATTGTCCATTGCTCATATTTAGTCCCCATTACCCTCTCATGTCCCCCTCCCTGCTCAGGCTGGTCCCCTTCCTCCCCACCAACAGTCCCCCTTCCACTTGTATGTTGTTGTTGTTGTTGTTGTTAGGTGCTGTCGAGTCGGTATCCTACTCATAGCGACCCTACGTACAACAGGCGAAACACTATTGTCGGTGCTTCTCTGCTGTTCATAGGGTTTTCAATGGTGTATTGGTTTTTGGGAGTGGGTTGCTGGATCCTTTCCCCAAGCCTACAGTACCTGGTGTTCCCAGGCGGTCTCCTATCCAAGTACTAACCAGGCCCAACCCTGTTTAGCTTCTGAGATCTGAAGGGATCGGATGCCACAGGGCTATGGCTATAGGCTTGTATGTCTTATTGTTGTTGTTGTTGTTAGGTGCCGTTGAGTCGGTATCCGACTCATAGCAACAGGGGAAACACTATTGTCAGTGCTTCTCTGCTGTGCAAAGGGTTTTCAACGGCAGATTGATTTTTTGAGAGGGGGTTGCCAGGTCCTTCTCCCAAGCCTACAGCACCTGGTGTTCCCGGCGGTCTCCCATCCAGGTACTAACCAGGCCTGACCCTGCTTAGCTTCCGAGATCTGACAGGATCGGATTCCACAGGACTACTGCTGCAGGCTCCTTATGTCTTATAGACACACATATATTTTAAATCTAGATACTGCACAGGAGAAAGTATGATATTTGTCTCTCTTTCCCTCTATTACCTTTTCTTATTGCCCCTGCCCCTCTCATTTCTGCCCCCTTTCTGCTCTTCTTCTAATTTTATGTGTATATATATGTATATGAAATATATATATATATATATATATATGTATATATATATATATATATATATACATATATATATATATATATATTTCTTCTGTAGTGCTGGGGATTGAACATAGGGCCTCAAACATGCTAGGCAAGGGCTATCCACCATTGAGCTATATCCCCAGCCTATATATACATATATGTTGTTGTTGTTGTTGTTGTTGTTGTTGTTGTTAGTTGCCCTCAAGTTGGGTCTGACTCATAGGAACACTTATAGGGTTTTCAATGGCTCATTGTTTCATGATTGCCTTGGGAGTGGATTGCCACGTCCTTCTTCCATTTTATATAAATATATGTATGTGTGTATATATATATATTTTTTTTTTCTTTTTTGAATCTGGAGTCCACATATGAGCAAAAAATGTGATATTTATCTTTCTGGATCTGCAAAGTCAAACTCATAACCACATTCAGTATGGCAATTTTTTTAAAAAAACAGATGGGCTTTTTCAGGCAAGAATAGTTAATCCAGAGAAGTGCATTTGTGAAGATTTTGCAAGAAGGGATTTCAAAATGGGACACAGAGGCTGATCCAATCTCTGAATGTGCCTGTTGGGAGGTGGCCAGGCTGGTGACCAGCAGGAAGAGCACAGCTCCCTCCCCTGGCCTTCCACCTCGACACCTTCCTACACCCCCTGCACCCCCTACCTCCACCAGGGCACTGTCTGCCCTCTTCACCCCCCAGCTCTGGGCCCCCCAGAGGGGCTGGCAGAAGGGGGGGTGGCTGCTTCCTCTCCCTCCCTCTTCAGCCTGCACTTCTATTCTCTGCTCTCCATCTCTACGCGCAGCCATCTGTCCTGAGACCGGCCACGCAAGCTTCTGCAGACTCCCGGAGTGACCAGTTCCAGACATTCATTTCACCAACAGAAATGGGGATGCCCCGCTCTGAGCAGGGCACTGGGCCCACAGCAAGGGCCATGCAGACTGGCAGCTGTTGCCAGGGATCCCAGCAGGCAGTGCAAAGAATGCTGGGAAAGGCACCCAGGGGGTCCAGCTAGGGTTTAGCTCACATTGCCTGGAGCAACCAAAAAGGCTCCATGGGCAAGATGACTTGAGAATCTTAAAACTGGGGCAAGAGTTGAGGAGATGGGGGGGCAGGGGGGTCTTTTGAGGAGGGAAGACCACAGAAGCACGGGATGTCGTTGTGGAGGATCAGAAGGTGCTAAGGGAACAGGGAAGGGTGGCATGGGGCAGGATGCAGGTGGTGATGAGGGCTCTGGACCCAGCTGCCTGGATTTGAATCCCAGTGCCTCCATTCAATACCTGAGTGACCTTGGGCGAGTTATTTGACCTCTCTGTGCCTTATTCCTTCACGTGTAAAATGGGAGTAATAGTAATATCTTACCGAGTCTGGGGATCAAATGAGTTAATGCCTTTTAGAGCTTTAGATTTGTTGTTTTTAGCTCAGTTGGTAGAGCACTGCGCTGCAGTCTCTGAGGTCCCAAGTTCAATTCCCAGCACCGCAAAAATGGGAGAAGGGTCTGGCAATCCACTCCCAAGGCAATCCCGAAACAGTCAGCCATTGAAAACCCTATGAGGGTCGCTATGATTCGGACACCGACTCGAGGGCACCTAACAACAACAGAGCTTTAGAACGGCGCTGAGCACACAGTAAGTGCCAAATAAATTCAATCTATGACTACTGTTATTACCATTATTTGAGGACAGGTGGGGCATTAAGAGGTTTCCTTGATTTCTCAACAAAACTAGTAGGAGGTCCTCTGTGAGGTCCTGCCCACCCTTGCTGCAGACTGTCCCAGGCAGGGGCCGAAGCTAATAGCAGAGCCCCAGGCCCTCCTGGGCTGGGTCTGAGCTGGGTCAGGGAGTGAGAGGCCCAGAGCCGCATTTACTGAGTGGCACTGATGTGCCTGTGCTGGGGACACTGAGGTGAAGGCAGAAAGGAGGCTCTGTCCCCTCTTCTCCCAGCTTGTCACTGTCGCCCAGAGGCTGCTGCCGGCTGGCGCTCCAGGGATGCCTGTGGGTGGAGGACCCCTGTCCTGCTGCGGTGGTTGTGCCTTTGGGACAGGCTTCCTAGCCACCTTGGCTGTCCTGACGGGCGCCTAGCCTGTGGCCTGCGGTCAGTGTAAAAAGCAGGGCGTGGACAGACAGGTCTGAGTGTGCCCGACAGGGGTGGTAGCGGGAGGAATCGGGGCACAACGTGGAGGAAGGGACCCGCCGGAGTCCCCAGGCGACTCCTGCCAGCCGCGCGGCGGTGAGGAGGCGCGAGGGTACCGCGCAGGGGACCGGCGGCCAGGATCGCAGCCAGGCCGCGCAGGTACGTGTCCCGGCAAGCCAAGTCCCTTCCCCTCGCCAAGAGTGAGTGGGTCTGGAAACCGTGTGGGGCCACGGCCGGTGCTGGGCTCCGGCAGCCAGCTCTGCGCCCTCCCCAGCGCGGCCCCAGAGCACGCGATGCGGGTTCAGGCGCGCGGCCCTCGCCTGTGCACGCGCGGAGCGAGGCGGGCAGGTGCGGGAGCAGCCGCGTGTGCGCGTGCGTGTGCGTGGCAGGAGGCGGGAGCACCCAGAGCCCGCATCGTGGGTGTGCCGGGGACCGGCAAAAGCGACCGCGGCTCAGACCCCTCGGTGTCTGTCTCTGAGTCCCGGCGCATCCCGGTGTCTGTCCTGGGTGGGGTGTCTCGGCCTGTGGTCGCCGCCAGGGTTAGCAGCCACCCCCGCGGCTGGCTCCGTGGCCGCCGGGTAATTACTTCCCCTCCCCCAAAAAAGTTTAAGGTCGCTAACCCTTAATTCCCCAGCGCTCAGCGGCTCGGTAATCCAAAGTGGCAGTGTGGGTCCTCCCTGGCCTTCCTCCAAATCTGCGCGGCCCCTCATCACCACCCGGGCACAAGAGTCTGGAAAGGCCCCCTACCGCCCCGGGAGGGGAAAGCTGGCTGGCGATTGGTCGACAGGAGGAGTGCCCCGGGGTCCCTGGGTGGTGGGGCTCCCTATGGAAAGCAGTGATAGCAGTGACCAAGTGCACGGCCAGGGCCCAAGAGAAGCAGCTCTTTGGGATTTAGCAGTGGGCAAGGGAGACAGCGGACTTGGAACCAGTGGTTGTGTGGCTTTGGGCAAGGCACTGGCTGTGGCTGTAAAGTGGAGACAAGAAATAAATATTAGCCATAGGCACGTCACAGAGAGGTTATGAGGACAGAAAAAGATGGGAGAAGGGCATGGGAGCTCTTTTGGAGCCTCCAGCAGGGAGCACAGCTATTCATGGACCTTCCACCAAAGAGCCAGCCTCCTCTGTGGGGAAGGTCGTCCTCTTCCACCGAGTACACCGCTTCAGGAATGCGGAGAAGGAGACAGGGGACTCCCTCCTAGCCAGTCAGAGCAGCAGAATCTACCCTGGTGATCAGTGGGGTGACAGATGTCGCAGCCAGATTGCCCTCACATCCGAGGATGGTTTGAAAAGACACTAATCTGAGATGATAGGGTTATGGTTTACTTCACACTTCCCATCCCACCTCCACCTTCCAACACTGGAAGCATCCAAAAGGGAGTGAGGGAGAATTCCTGAGCTTAACGGTGGAAGCAGCTGGCAATGTGGTGCTGTGAACTACATAGACTGTCTGCAGTTGAGGGCCCAGTTCCAGAACCAGATGGCCTGTGTTCAAATCCCATCTTTTCCTTTTATTAGCACTATTACCTTGGGCAAGTCACCTCTTTTTCTCCCTCTCTGTCTGTCTGTCTGTCTTTCTTTCTTTCTTTCTTTCTTTCTGTCTGTCTGTCTGTCTGTCTGTCTTCTTCTTTCCTTCTCTCTCTTCCTCCCTCCCTCCCTCTTTTTCCTTTCTTTCTTTTTCCGTTTCTTTCTTTTCTTTCTTTGTTTCCTTTCTTTTTCTTTTCCTTCCTTCCTTTCATTTTTCTTTCTGTCTTTCTTTCTTTCTCTCTTTCTTTTCTGTCTTCTTTCCTTCTTTCTCTCTATTTCTTCCTCCCTCCTTCCCTTCCTTTTTCTTTCTCTTCTTTCTTTTCTTTCCTTTCTTTCTCTTTCTTTTCCTTCCTTCCTCTCATTCTTTCCTTCTTTTTTCTTTCTTTCTTTCCTTCTTTCTTTTCTTTCATTTCTTTTTCCACTGAGCTACGTCCCCAACCCAAATTGCATTTTTTACACTTTAGTCTTTCACTGACAAAAGGACCTAATTGTAGAGCTTCTGCCTAGATGGTGATGAGATCACACAGATGCAGCTCTGATCTGAGAAGCCTCTCCGTGCCCCTAAGTATCAGCTCTGAGAACTCTTGTTTTTGTTGTGATGCTGCACCTGGGTGAAGTGCACGGTGCAGAGTGAGAAGACTCATCTAACAGGAAATGGAGTCGGAAGGAATTCATCCTCCACGCCAGCAGCAATGAGGGTAATGGTGGTGCAGGAATGAGCCTGAACTTTAGTGTCAGAATTTCAGTTTCAGCCTAGGTAGCTGGCTGGTGTCGAATGAGATACCTTCCCTTCTGAGCCTCTGTATCTAGAGGGGAAACGGAGATAATAGTGCCTATCTCACAGAAGTGTTATAAAAATTAAACATCAAATAACCGTATGAATGAATCCAGCACATGATGGGCCCTAACGTGATTTGGGGGAAATTATTTATGTTCCAATTATCAATTGAAGTGTAAAAAAACAGTTCAAAGATATAAGCTTAAAATAACCTCTATTTTGATGAAAGTCTGTGGTTTGGGCAGGGCCTGTTGGGGGCGCCGATCTCTGCTCCTCACAGCATCCACAAGCTGGCCCACCTGAGACTGGGGGACCCTCATCCATGATCACATAGGAGGTTGGGGGTCCCTATCAGCGGGATCCCCAGCTGGGGCTGTGAGCCAGGGTCTTGCTTTCTCTGGGATTCCTCACAGCCTGGCATTTAGATTTCACAATTGTCTCTAGAGGCAGGAACTGAGAGCGGCCAGTCCCTTTAGGCCTGGACTCAGAAATGGGACCAGGGTTGCCTCTACATTACTCTGTTGAGCAAGTGGTCACAGAGCCCACCTAGACCTAAGAGGAGAAGACTTAGGCCCACAACCCTCTTCTCAATGAGGTGAATATCAAATTGTTGGCAGCCATCTTGGATCCACAGCTTAGTCTTCCCTTTTGTTCTTTCATTTTTTTTCAGGGTGTCATCTGAATTAATTCATCTTTTGCAAAGATACAAGTTTTCTCTCAGGATAGGACAAGCAGAGAGACAGATGTCCATGTGAGGGGCCTTATCACATAATCATTGTCCCTGGTCCTGATCCAGGGTTGAGGGAGCAGACATCCTATGGAGTCACATCCCTAGCATCTTTCCCTGGGAGCCTCTGAGTCTTCAGTCCCCATCTCTGTCAACCCCATGCCTTTTCAGACAGTAGGGAGAAGCCAGAGAAAGAGTACTGTGGATTCAGGAAAAGAGATTTGGGTCGGCGGCCTGGTGTCAAGTGTAATGAGCCTCTCTGCAGCAGTTGCTTCCCTGGAGAGGCCTGTTTTCAAGAGGGCTGCTGCCTGCATGTTTGGATGGCCGTTGTCATACATTATTAGGTTATTAATTGACGGGGTGGAGCGCTCTGGGTGGGGAGGCAGGAGGCAATGGGGCAGCAGGCCTGGGGTTGCCATGGCAACCTGGAGGCTCTGGCCTGAAGCAGGAAGGATGCTCTGCGACCTCCTCAGACCACAGACACTCCTGGCTGGCAGTCTTTCACTGGCCACCAGTCTTCTGTGGCAGGCACTTTCACACAGGGCCAGCCACCCACACCCTCCAAGTCAAAACTCACTCTCTTCCTGTTGCCTCCTCCATATCCTGTCTGTCTCCCCTAGGTAATTAGCGTCTAACTTCAATTTCAGCCACACCAGGCTTCCAGGCAGGCTGCAGACAGAATGGACATCAGATTCACGTACTCATTCGAGTGGCCTGCATAGTTAGTACGCATGTCCATGGCGGAAGACGGGAGGGACCCAGCTCCTCCTTCCTCGTGTAGCTTACTGTCTGCAGGGGGAGGTGAGCATTCACAAATCATCACACACACTCCCGTGAATTTCACTGCAAATTCTGAAGTGCTCTAAACTCAGACTTCCACTTAAATCCAGTGCCGCCACTTGCCAGCTGTGTGACCCTACTATGATCCTCTCTGCCCCACTGGGCTGTGGTGAGGCATTTCCAGGGCAGACTGTGGAAAGCACAATGCATCGCACATGGTGGTAGGCAAGGAGCCTTGTCTCTCTGCTCAGCACCCACCTGTCACCTGAACTTCCTAGGCCACCGTCTTTCTGTGTGAGGATCCATGGTCCACCTCTCATAGCCACAACAAGGAAACACACAGGGGTCACCCCTCGGAAGTCTCAAGTGCTCCAGGGAAGGATGAAAAGGACCGAGAGAAAGATGGAGTGTGAGTGGAGGGGACAGATTCCTCCTCTCAGTGGCAGGGAGGACTCATGGAGGAGGTGGTGGTGTAGCTTTGGGATGTGTCGGAACCCCAGGGGAATTGCTAAAATGCAGCCTCCTCACTAGGAGATTCTGAGTCAGCGAGTCCAGGGCAGGGCCTGGGACTCAGCATTTAACAGGTACCCAAGGGAATACTGATAGAGGTGTCCCAAGACTCACCTGAGAAACAGTGCTTTGAAGAATTCGGGGCAGCGGCTCAGGAGGCAGAGGTGGGAGGATCACAAGTTCGAGACCAGAGGTAGTCTGTGTAACTTAGCGAGACCCTGTGTCAAAAAGTAAAAAAAAAAAAAAAAAAAAAAAGGGCTGGGGGCACAGCTTAGTGGTCCAGTACTTGCAAAGCATGCAAGCACAAGGCCCTGGGTTCAACCCCCAGTACCA
>VMDO01012277.1:0-26723 GCA_007922755.1 Pedetes capensis | reverse complement strand
GCAGGAGTGGAGGGCAATGTCTACATATCTTTCTTTCCCCAACCCAGGATGTCCAGTTCCTAATCCCAGCACTTGAGACTGCATTGCCCTCCAGGCAAAGAGGACTTAAGGTGGCAGGTGGAGTTAAGGTCACTAATCAGCTGATTTAGGGAGATCAGCAGGCTCAGTAGGACACGCCTGTCATCCCAGCGACTGGGGAGGCAGAGGCAGGAGGATGTGAGTTTGAGGCCAGAGGCAGCCTGCATCACTTAGGAAGACCATGTCTCAAAATATAAAAAATAAAATATGTGCTGGGGGTGCAGCTCAGTGGTAGAGCTCTTGCAAAGCATGCCTGAAGCCCTGGGTTCAACCCCCCAGTACTGAAAATAAAAATAGGGAGACTATTCTGTATCAGCTGGGCAGGTGCAATTTATCCCAAGCGTCCTTGAAAATGGACGAGGGAAGTGGGAGACAGAGAGAGGAGGTGTGCTAAAGGGAGCAGTGGATAGTGGGGCCTGTGAGGAGGGTTCACCCCTCCCCCCTGCTAGCTTCCAGCCAAAGGATGGAAGCCTCTAGAGGGTAGACAAGGCAAGGAAATGGACTTTTCCCTAGACTCCCCCAGACAAAAGGAGTACAGGCCTGCCCACAGGTTGATTTTAGGCCAGTAAGATCCACACTGGACTTTTCACTTCCACGTTGTTAAAGTAGCAACAGGACAGGAGGGCAGTGATCTAGAGCCCTGTCTTTGAGGTCAAACAGCTCTGGATTCAAATCATAGTTCTGCTGCTCAGTTAGATGGTCCTGGGCAGTTGTTTTCGGTCTTTGAGCCTCATCTGCCTCACCCATAACACAGGGTCAGTCCTTGCTGTGTCAGGTTAATGTGAGGATTAAAACGGACACTATGCAGAAGGGGGCCTGCAGCGGTAGTGCTGTGGCATCCGATCCTGTCAGATCTCAGGAGCTAAGCAGGGTCAAGCCGGTTAGTACTCCGATGGGAGACCACCTGGGAACACCAAATACTGTAGTCTTGGGAGAAGAACCTGGCAACCCACTCCCAAAAGTCAATCTGTCATTGAAAACCCTATGAACAGCAGAGAAACTCTGGCAATAGTGTTTCACCTGTTGTACGCAGGGTCATTGTGAGTCAGATACCGACTTGACGGCACCTAACAAAAACAATGCAGAAGGGGCTCAGCACAGTGCCATGTTCACAGCACACGCTCAGGACCTGCCTGCTCAGGGTTGTCCCAGGAGGGCCCTGGTGCCAGGTATTCTGGGAAATACCCTTCTGCACCTCTAGGTCCCCAAAGCCTGCCACAGAGCCATCCTTAATTCAGACCTGGCTCCTTTTGAACCCCGTGACCCTCCCAGCAGCCTGTAAAGCAGCTGAGGAAAGTCCACAGCCCTCGGAAGCCAGAACCCAGGGGCAGATGTTTATGCTGGGGCACAGTGGGGACATCCAGGGCTCAGTCAAACCTTCAGGGACTGCCACCCCAGTGGGGGTCCTTGGGCCTTCCCAAGTGCTATCACTGGGGGAGAAGGAAGAGAGAGAGGGACAGAGCGACAGAGAATGAGACAGTGAGGCAGGCGGCAGCCTTGGCTGAATTCAGGACCTTGTCTTCCTGGGATGGAAGGAGCCCGCAGAGGTGAATGGAGCCCCAGGGCTCAAGCTTCCCACCCCTCATCAAATCCTGCCTCTGATGTGAGGCCCTCCCCTACCTCGGCCTCTGCTCCAGTGAGTTGAAGGGCAGAGGCCTGGAGGGTGAGGGTACGTGGGGGGCTGCAGCACTGTGACAGGCTCAGTACTCTTACTTAGTGGTAGGTTTTCTTGAGAAGCTTGCAGGTAGAAGTTATGGAGCCTCTGGGCCTCCTGAGGCTGCTGTGCTGTGCCACCACTACTTCTAGTCCCCTCTTCCTGTTTTGGGTTGAAGATAGAATCCTAGCTCTGAAGATCGTGGCATGGGGGGGCTCTGTATTTTCTTACCTAGTGGGCATTTCGCCTGCAGCTGTAGCCCTGTGGCAACCGATCCCATCAGATCTCGGAAGCTAAGCAGGGTCGGGCCTGGTTAGTACCTGGATAGGAGACCGCCTGGGAACACCAGAAGCTGTAGGCTGGGAGAAGGACCTGGCAACCCCGTCCCAAAAATTAATCTGCCATTGAAAACCCTATGAACGGCAGAGAAGCACTGACAATAGTGTTTCCCCTGTTGTACAGAGGGTCGCTATGAGTCGGATACCGACTCGATGGCACCCAACAACAACAACAACAACAAGTGGGCATTTCAGAGAGACACAGGCTGAGCAGCGCCCCTCCATGTGCAGCTCAGAAGCCCAGTGGGGAGGGACAGAAGGGACTGGCGCATCTGTGGGCAGAGATCCTAGGCATCCAGGGGACCTTGTTGGGCTCTGGACATATAGGGGGAAGGAGGGACCATGGAGTATCAGTGGCCCCAGCAGGTGGGGCTGGAGGTGGTAGGGATTGCCCCATCTGTGTGTCCCGTTGGCCTGAAGCACACCATGCAGAGGGCAGAGGTGCTCTCTTCGGCAGGGTGTGACCTGGAGGTGGCCAGGCAGTCACCATCTGTCCTATACCCTTGACCTCTAGTCCTCCCATATGACTGACCTCAGGGAAAGCCACTCGCCCCCTACAACACAGGAATGGCATCTGTGCTAAGACAGACTGCTGCCCCCAATGAGTGCCAACCTTGCTTATAACTTCAGGCTGACAAGTAGTACCTAAGTAAGGGACAGTGGAAAAGGGCCTGCTATGTGGCAGCATTTGCTTGGAGGGACCCCTACCAATATGGTCCCCCAATAGACGCTAGCAATTCGTGCTCTGGAGAAGACAGGTCCCACAGGGAGAGCTCATGGCCCCTGGAACCCCAGGACACGGTGCGGACTGGCTTCCTGGTTCCGGGAGGTAGCCTGAGATCAGCTTCCAAGGAGCCTGTCTCAGAGGGAGGGAGGGAGGCCAAGAGAGCCAGGCCCCTGACGTGGGCAGCAGGCTGCAAATCACAGCTTTGTCATCCCTTAGTGGTCAGGCCCAGCAGGAGCTTCGGCCCCTTGGGGCTGAGCTTCCCCACCTGCAAAGTGAGGACTGGACTGGGCCACCTCCAGGGGTCCTTTGCACCCTCTGGGGCAGCAGGGGAAGAGGGAGGGCTTAATAAGCGCTCCTGAGAGCAGGAAGAGCCCACCAGGCCGAGCTCTGTCCTTGGTCTGTGCTCCGGGCCACACGGTCTAAAACACTGATGTTCTCTTATTTTTGGACCTGGCCCGTGGGCCCCTGGAACAGGTCCCATCCACTCATCCCCAGCAGCGGAGCTCTGAACACAGGCTGGCAGGTTAATTAGCCCGGGGCGGGGCCTGGGCACTCAGTTACTATGCTCCGGGGTATTTTCTGTGGCCAGGGCTGAGCCCCACTAACCCAGGTGTTGGGGGTGGGGCAGGAAGAGTACCAGTGCAGTCAGCTTGCCCTCGTCCTAGCCTGTTGCCCCTTTGTCCTTGCCGGCGTCCCATCGATAGAAGCGACTACGGGGTCCTCTGCTAACGCGAGTGTGGGCCTGAATGGCCAGGAGGACCCCAGGACAGGGACTCAATGTCCTGCCTCTCCTGGTATCCAGCAGGTGCCTTGAGGTGGTTCCAGGGACAGAATTAGGGTACCCCGCTGCTTCTGCTCCCCCCAGCCCCCGAGGACACCTGGCCCCGGTTGGGAGTCCCCACTCCCGGCAGGGTGGCGCACCTGTTCGGGCGGGCGCGTGGAAAGCCCGGAGGCTGGAGGATGCGCGGGGGAGCGCATGGCTCCGCCGCCCTCATCCTGCCGGCGTGCGGTTCCTCGGCAACCGCCCAGCCCAGCCTGACACCAGATTGGAGTTCACATGATTCTGCCTCAGCTAGAGCATGGGCAGCCTGCAGCTGGGGATTTTCTAGACAGAGCCAGGAGGTTCGTCTGCGAGAAGCTCATCTGGCTACGGGGTCGCCCGGGGCTGTTTGGGTTTGAAGGCAGAGCCCAGCCTGGAGGGCAGGGTCAGAGTAGACTGTCCCAGATCCTTCAGGGGGGCTCCCTAGGACGTGATTCCAGGAGCTGCCGAGGCTGGGACTTCGCTGCCGGCTCCCCGTCCACCTCACCAGGCTGCAGAGCCTTCCCAGGAACTGGAGGATTCTGCAGGCAGGCAGCACAGGCGGCGGACATCCTCCTGCTTCCAAACTGACCTATTTGTGGCTCAGGAAACCCACTTAGTAGCTCATGACCTGCATTTAAAAAAATGAAATAGAATAGAGTGCCTGGCAAGTAGTAGGGTAAGTACGGCTTGGGGAAGTTTGTGTGTCTGAGCATATGTGTGCATGTGTATATGTCTTCGTGTGCTGGATCACAACGTAAAGGGTACTTCTTGCTATGGTTTGGGGTCAGAAAAGCTTACGGCAGTAAGCCTGGGTGCCTGGGTGCCTGGGAGCCTGGGTTCTGGATTCAGCTCCACCCTGACTTACTGTGTGAGCTTGAGTAACTAGATTACCTTCTCTGGGCTTCAGATTCTGTGAAATGGGTTGGCAGTGCCAGCCCCACCTGATGCATGAGGACTTTGTGAGCCCAGATGGGACTGAACTTTGAAACCGTTACAAGGAATTTAGAAATGAGACTCTGGTTCTCGGTGTCTTTGTGGGAGGGAGGCTACTTGGGGGGAATTGGGAACTGGGAGAAAATGCAGCCTGATGTCTACACCTTTCTCAGGGGAAATGGCCTCTGAAATGAGCCCTTTTAGGAAAGGAAAGAGCCTGTGTAAAGTGTGCCTACGTGGGTGGGTGTGGGTGGCCAGCTCAAGGAAGGAAAGCTGAGCCACAGGAAACCCCCCGCTCTGTGGCTGGGGCTGCATGAGCAGGCACTGGCACTCTGAGTAACAGTGTGGGTGCGTGCTGAGCGCCCTGTGCAGAAGAGTGGGACCTAGGAAGATTACTGTTTATGCGCCTGCTGACATCCCCCTCTCAGGCTCCTCTGGCACCTGTGGGACTCTCTGAACTCCTGTCAAAGAAGCACTTCCTTTCTGTTGGGGCTTAATTTCTCCTGGTCATTACAGTCCTCAGAGACCTCGTGCTGATTAGCATTTGTCTAAAGACCTGTTTCTAGGAACTGAGTGACTTTGTGTGTTTTTGTCAGTTTCTGGGCTGGGATTTAGCTCAGTTGGTAGAGCACCACTCTGCAGTCTCTGAGGTCCCGAGTTTGATTCCCAGGACTGCAAAAATGGGAGAAGGATGTGGCAATCCACTCCCGAGGCAATCCCGAAAACAACCAGCCATTGAAAACCCAATGAGGGTCCCTATGAGTCAGATACGACTCGATGGCACCTAACAACAACAACAACAACAACAACAACAACAACAAAGACCTTTTTCTAGGAATTGAGTGACTTTGTGTGTTTTTGTCAGTTTCTTAGCTGGCTGATAAGGTGTTGTTTTGATTCCTTTCTGCAACCCCCTCCACATGGGGAATCCATAGGTGGGACCCACAGTAGGATGTTTATCCTCAGTGGCTATTGAAGACTTTTTGCTCAGTGGACTTGGTAAAGTTTCCTCCCAGGGCAGGGAGTGAGCCCAGGCCTAGGCTTAGTGGTTCTTGTGGGGATCTGGGGGTTGATGCCGGCGGCTCAGCCGTGATCCTGATAGACAGTGAGAGAGTGAGGTAGAAAGGAAAGGGCGGACCAGTTAGAGTTTAAAGCCTGGTCTGTCACATCCCAACTGTGGAATCTCGAGCAGGTTGGCACATCTCTCTGAGCCTCAGTTTTTCCATTGGTAGGTGAGGGCTGACAAGTGTGGTGCTGAGAGAGAGAACCCCTGGCTGGTGGAGGGTTCTTGGCAGATGTGGTCTCGTGGTCCCATCTCCTCTGTGGTTTTCCATTTGCAGAACATATCTGCATCCAAGGGCTGGGATTTGGCTCAGTTGGTAGAGCACTGCACTGCAGTCTCTGAGGTCCTGAGTTCAATTCCCAGCACCACAAAAATGGGAGAAGGGCTTGGTAATCTACTCCCAAGGCAATCCCGAAACAATCAGCCATTGAAAACCCTATGAGGGTCGCTATGAGTCGGATACCGACTTGACGGCACCTAAGAACAACAACAACAACATCTGCATCCAACGTGGCCATTGCTCTTTCCAGATCAAGTTTCTTCTAGAGACCAGCCGAGAAGGGATCCTCCTGGCAAAATGTCATTTCCATCCGAGGGCACTTGTCCTCATGGAGTGAGAGAAGGGAAAGCTGGCTGTGGTCAGGCCTGAGTGAACAAGCAGGACTCTCTATCCAGCTCAGACAGCCCAAGCAAAGAGGAGGCCATGGAGATTCCTTCTGTTTCAGCTAGTGACATCACTGCTCAGCATGCGGCCTCCAAACCTCCAGCCGTCTGCCTATCCACTCACCCACTCCCACTCATCCACCCACCTACCCATTCAGCCATCTGTCTATTCACCCCTCACCACCACGCTATCCACCCATTCGCCCACCTGTCCACCCATCCACTCATTTATCTATCTATCCCTCACCTGCTAACCCAATCAGCTACCTCTCTGCCCATCCTTCCATCTAACAAATAATTTTTTTTTTCTTTGCGGTACTGGGGATTGAATCCAGGGCCTTGCGCTTGCATACTCTGCGAGTGCTGGACCACTGAGCTGCACCCTCAGCCCATTTTTTACTTTTTGAGATAGGGTCTCACTAAGTTACCTAGACTGCCTCTGGTCTCCAACTTGTGATCCTCCTGCCTCCGCCTCTCAAGCCGCTGGGATTACAGGTGTGCACCACTGTGCCCAGCCTAACTTTTGAGAGCCTTAAGGTCCAGGCACAGAGGAGCCTCTCAGATTTGCCCTGCCTGTGCCCCACTTCCCTCCTAATTAGTTTTCAGTGCCTACAGCTTCTTGTTTCCTCTCTGGCCATGCCCACCTCATGCCTAACCCCCATCATGCCAAGCTACTTTTAGTTCCCCAAAGACACTCATTTTCTCCCTACATTTGACATGATGCACACATTTTCCACAGGTAGAAACTCTCCTCTGCTTGGGCAGCCCTTCCTCCTTCTCTTGGTCTTAGTGGAAATTTCAGTGCTCAGGAAGGCTCTCCTTACTGGGTTAGGCCACCTCCAATGAACTCCTGTAAATTCCTGTGTTCTTGTGACCTTGCTTCCTTTATCTTCTCCCTTCCCTCATAAGGCTAAAAGCAACTTGCCTGTAGGGGCCAATGTCAAGTATGTTGTTGTTGTTGTTGTTGGTAATGCCCTCAAGTCGATGTCTGACTCACAGCGACCCTATGTACAACAGGCAAAACACCATTGTCAGTGCTTCTCTGCTGTTCGTAGGGTTTTCAGTGGCAGATTGATTTTTGGGAGTGGGTTGTCGGGTCCATCTCTCAAGCCTACAGCACCTGGTGTTCCCAGGAGGTCTCCCATCCAAGGACTAACCAGGCCCAACTCTGCTTAGCTTCTGAAATCTGACAGGATTAGATATCACTGGGCTATGGCTGCAGGCCCATGTCAAGTATAGTGCCTTCCCATATAATAGATATTCAGTGAGTGTTTGTTCTGTGAAGGACTACTTGGATGGAAGGATGGGTGGATGGATGGTGGATGGATGGATGGATGGATGGATAGATGGGTGAATGGGTGGGTGAATGGATGGGTAGATGAGTGGGTGGGGAGCTGGCTGGTTGGATGAATGGATGGGTGGGTGGGTGGATAATTGGAGAGCCATGGAAGCAGGATATGACTCAGTTAGATCTGTGCTGTAGAGGATGACTTTGAGGTGGTAAGATGGAGGCCGGAAGCCTGATAGGAGGCTGTGGCCCCACCTCCAGGGAAGAGGTCTTGCCCAGGCCAGTGTGGAGTGCTAGAGGGACAGCTGAAGAGGAGGAGATGAATGGGTGACTACTCAGGAGTTGACAGTGGTTAAACTTGGTAATTTACTTAATGCTGTGGGTGAGGATGAGGGAGGAAGGCAAAGGCGAGCCATCCACCATGAGCAGTTGGGCCAGGTTCAGGGGTGGGGGAACAAGCCTTTCATGAACAGATTAGTGGAGAAAATAGCGGACCCAGTGTGGGCCTCGGGGAACATGTCCTGTGAGGCAGCAAGAGCTGCCTATGCAGACTTCAGCCTGGGGCGAGGTCCTGGAGCCAGGGGAGTGAAATGGGCTTGGAACCGTGGAGGCGATGTCATCCCAGAGTGTGCCTGGGGTAAAAAGAGCAAACCGACTCCAAGAGTGTGTGGGAGAGATGCCCACGGCAGCCACAGACACTGCCTGGATCCATGCATGTGGCATTCTTGTCTTCCAGGCTTGGAGGCTCCCTGTGGAGGGCGCCTTTCTTGTTTATCTCTAAGTCCCCCCACATTTTGCCTGGTACAAAATTGTCCCAAGACACATAGAAGAATTGGCCTGTTAGGTGAGTTGCTTCCTCTCTCTAGACCTCAGGTTCCTAGTCTCTAAAGTGGGGACAGTAATGGGCTATTGTGAAGTTGGGACAAGAGGACAGAAGCGGACTGTTCTGTAAACTGTAAAATGTTTTGCAAATGAAAGGTATGTAGGTAAGCTGCGCTCACACCTGTAATCCCAGCGACTTGAGAGGCAGAGGCAGGAGGACCGCAGGTTCCAGGCCAGAGGCAGCCTGCATAACTTAGCAAGACCCTGTTGCACAATGTTGTTGTTGTTAGGTGCCATGGAGTCCGTGTCTGACTCATAGCGACCCTACGTACAACAGGAGAAACACTATTGTCAGTGCTCTCTACTATTCATAGGGTTTTCAATGGTGGATTGATTTTTGGGAGTGGGTTGCTGGGTCCTTCTCCCAAGCCTACAGTATCTGGTGCTCCCAGGCGGTCTCCCATCCAAGTACTAACCAGGCCCAACCCTGCTTAGCTTCCAAGATCTGATGGGATTGGATGTCACCGTGCTACGGCTGCAGGCTGTCTCACAATAGAAAGTTAAAAATGAGCTGAGGCTGTAGCTCAGTAGTAAAATGCCTGTAAAGTGTGCATGAGATCCTGTGTTGAAGCCCCCAGAACCGAAAAAAGGCAAGAAAGAAAAGAAAAAAAGAAAGAAAGAAAGAAAGAGAAAAAAGAAAGAAAGAAAGAGAAAGAAAGAAAAGGAGAAAGGAAGGAAGAACGTGTGTAAGTTTAGCCACTATTTCCTGAGAGCCTGAATCAGTTTGGAGATGGCCAGCGGCTGCCTCCCGGTTCTGCCCACAGGTTCTGCTGGGTCTCAACTTCCCCTTCCAGCTGCCTCCACTCCCCTACCTTGGGACATGTGCTCAGAAGCTGAGCCCAAGACCTTCTAGACCCACTGAGTGCCTTGCTACTCAGAGTGTAGTCCGTGGCCCAGCAGCATGGGCAGCAACTGGGAGCTTGCTTGAAATGTAACAAATTTTGAGCTGCTACTTCTCAGAACCTCTGGAGGGTGAGGCTGCAATGCACCTGGGCTTTCTGAGGCACTTGAGTTCCAGACCTGCTCTTCTGTTTGCTCCAAAATGAACATTGTTGTTGTTATTAGTTGCCATCAAGTCAGTATCCAGTCAGTATCCAACTCATAGCGAAACCCTCATAGGGTTTTCAATGGCTGACTGTTTCAGGATTGCCTTAGGAGTGGATTGCCAGGCCCTTCTCCCATTTTTGCGGTGCTGGGAATTGAACTCAGGACCTCAGAGACTGCAGCGCAGCACTCTACCAACTGAGCTAAATCCCAGCCCCGAGATGAACATAGGAAGTGCTTTCATTAAATGTCGTAAGTGTTTCTCCTTGGCTCTGCCGACTCGACTATTTCTGACTTTGGTTGCCAGAATCAGCTTCCTGCTGGCTTAGGAAAGAGGAAGCCACTGGCCATCACCCCAGCCCACACCGTGCGTCCCCACACTCACCGCTAGTAAACAACAGCCTTGGGGCCCCGTGACTGTCAGGGAATTTCCAAGGCCTGACAGGACGTGTTCATGTGGCAGCTTCATTTGCCCTGTGTTGTTGGAGCCTGGGGACTTGTGCTTAGGAATGTTCCGTGTCGTCCTATCAGGACTATGGAGAACACAAGGTAAATTCACAAACGTGGACAATCCTGAGTGGACACCGTGGGGTCATTCAGGGACCTGTGGCCTTCCAGAGAAGGAAGACTGGTGAGGCATTTAGCCCTGCAGTGTGGGCTTGGGACTCAGGAACAGGACAGCTGGCAAGTAGGGGGCAAGTGAGTGGGGCCCAATTTCGACTTAGTGGGCTGTGGGCAGTTTGGGGGCAATGGGCCTCAGGTGATCCTTCTTCCCTTCCTCTGACCACCAACACATAAAAGGGAAAGCAGACAAACCAACCAACAAAAACCACGTGTCCTCTGCTGGTGGGGATGTAAAATGGTGCAGCCACTGTGGAAAATCAGTGCAACAGTTCCCCAAACAGCAGAAGTACTCTTGGATCCAGCAATTTCAGTCCTGGGTGTAGAGCCACAAGTCTTGAAAGTGGGAACTGGACATTTTCTCCATCTTCACACTGTATTATTCTCAATGGGCAAGAGTGGAAATAACCCAAATGTGCACTGACAAATGGCACATATATGTGATAGGTTTTTGTTGTTGTTGTTGTTGTTGTCAGGTGAAATCGACCCACAGCGACCCTATGTGCAACTGAATGAAACACCACCCCATGCCGTGCCATGCACATGGTCTTTTTATGTTTGAGCCCATTGTTGCAGCCACTGTGTTTCTTCTCATTTTCAGCTGTGCCATATTAGCAACTGGAGGTCCCAGGGGCTTTACTCCATTCCCATCATTAAGGTTGACTTTACTTTGAGGAGGCAACTCTTCCCCAGTCATTTCTTGAATACCTACCAGCCTGGGGGGCTCATTTTCTGGCACTATATTTGACAATGCTTCTCTGCTAATCATAGGGTTTTTAATGGGTAATTGTTTCAGAAGAGCTGCTGGGTCCTTCTCCCTAGTCTGTCTTAGGCTGGAAGCTCAGCTGAAACCTGTCTATCATGGGTGGCCCTGCTAGTATCTGAAAAACTGGTGGCATAGCTTTCAGCATCACAGCAACAGGCAAGCCCCCACAGCATGACAAGCTGGCAGATATGTGAGGGTAATAGCTTTTTATTCCGCCTTAAAAAGGTGGGAAATTCCAATCCATGCCGCAACTCAGATGACTCTTGAAGATATTAGACTAAATAAAAAAGCCAGTCGTGATAGGACAAATACCACTTACATGATGTACCTAGAGTAGGCAGTCATAGAGACAGCAAGTAGAATTGTGGTTGCCAGGGTCTTTAGTGAGTACAGAATTTTCCTTTGGCAAGATGGGAAAAGTTCTAGAGATGGAGAGTAGTGATGATTATACAATGTAAGAGTACTTAATGCTGTTTCACTGTACACTTCCAAGCGGTTAAGGTGGTAACTTCTGTGTTACGTACATGTAACCACAACTAAGAAAACAAGAAACTCCTCCTTCCATCATCATCACAGAAATTCTAGGTCAGTAACCTGGCCAGAACTGGGGCGGTGAGTCTAATGGGAATCCATGTCTTCTGGGAGGGGTTGGGAAGTGAGTCTCAGGCAGGGACTGTTTGTGGCAAGGAGCTGGGCTGTGAAGCAAAGAGTCTCGGAGTCTCACATTGATGCTCCCTGCCTCCCTCCAGCTGACTTTGGGCAGCCACTTCCCCTTTTGGGTCTCAGTTTCCCCATCTGGAGAATGGGAAGCAGCCCTACACAGTTCAAGCTGCTGGGGCGACAGCAGCGAACAGGTGGACAAGGTCTCTGCCATGTTGCAGTTTACATCCCAGGAAGAGACTGGCCAGCCACAAGGAAAATGTCAGAGGAGCTTGGGGAGCAAACAGCTTGCTGCGATGGTGACGGGGCGGTGCTGGGAGGTAGCAGCCAGGCTGAGCTCTGACAGAGAAGGCGCTGGGGTGAGGTGGGGTGGGGTGGAGAAAGGAGGCGTCAGCCCACACAAAGCCTAGGCAGATGGGTTGCAGTGAGTGAGGCACAGGAAGCTGCCTGTGGCTGCAGGGAAAGTTGGGGGCACTGGAGCCAGAAGCTGCCAGGCTTGTGGGTCAGGCAAGGGGGTCTGGGATTTATTCTAGGTGTGTGAGAGGCTGCCTCAGGGTGTGAAGCAAGGAAGAGAGGTTCTGGTCTGCGATTTGGAAGGACCGCTGTGGCTGCCAGGCTGATCATGCCAGTCAGCGCCAGGACTGGGAGGCTGGGGAGGAAGAGGGCAGGGGGCAGAGTTGAGGTGCAGAGGGGAGCTGGAGTTGCGGTGTGGCGGAAGTGAGGAGCAAGGGGTGAGCTTCTGGGGAAAATACCTGGTGGGGACAGGATGTGGGGAGAGCTAGGGTAGATAGAGAAGGAGGACTGGGCTTTGGAGGAGCTACAAAGAGTTGGAATCCAGGTGAGGGGTCTTTGGACCAGACCCATCTTTTGCGCATTTTAGAACCATTATGAAAGCTGTGATCCCTTTACACAGGCAAAATGAATATAATTATCCCCTTAGCAGATGCTGGAAATTGTGGATAGCACCAAACCCTATATACATGATGGGCTCCCATATACACATGCACCAATGATGGGGACATGTTGTTGTTGTTGTTTTTGTTGTTGTTGTTAGGTGCTGTCGAGTCGGTATCTGACTCATAGCAACCCTATGTACAACAGGTGAAACACTGTTGTCAGTGCTTCTCTGCTATTCATAGGGTTTTCAATGGCAGATTGATTGGGAGGGGGTGGTCAGGTCCTTCTCCCAAGCCTACAGAACCTGGTGTTCCCAGGCAGTCTCCCACCTAAGTACTAATCAGGCCCAACCCTGCTTAGCTTCCGAGATCTGACGGGATCAGATGCCACAGGGCTACAGCTGCAGGCATGTTGTTGTTAGGTGCCATTAAATTGGGTTTGACTCATATCGATCCTGTGCACAACAGAGCAAAACTCTCCCCGGCACTGTGCCGTGCCTGGCACTATTGTCAGTGCTTCTCTGCTATCCATAGGGTTCTCTATGGCTGATTGTTTTCAGGAGTGGGCTGCCAGGTCCTTCTCCAATTTTTGCAGTGCTGGGGATTGAACCCAGGGCCTCAGAGCACATGGAGCAAGCACTCTACTAACTGAGCTAAACCCCAGCCCATGATACGTACATACACATGATGAAGATTAATTTGTAGATTAGATACAGGAAGAGAGGAACAATAACTAAAAATGTTGTTAGGTGCCATCAAGTCGGGTCCAGCTCACAGCAACCCTCATAGGATTTTCAATGGCTGATTGTTTCAGAATTGCTGTGGGAGTGGATTGCCACATCTTTCTCCCATACCTAAAAATACAGTAAAACAATTATAACAATATACTGTCGTAAAAATTGTGTGAATACAGTTTCTCAAAATATCTTTTTGTTTATTTATTTAGTTTGTTTTTGAAATGGAGTCTCGATAGGCAGCTCAGGCTGGTCTTGAACTCACCATCCTCTTGCCTCAGCCTCCTCAGTTCAAACTATCTTACTGTGCTGTGCTAACCCTGCCTTTCTAACCACAGGTAACAAACCTTGGAGAAGGGCCACTACTGTACTTAGTTATTTAACTATGGAGCGGGATTTCCAATAAACTCCTCATGCTTATCTTGCACGGAACCCAGGGCCTGAACTGCTGGGCTGGATTTCTGTGAGCTCCTTCCCAGTGTGCTGGGCCAGTTGCAGGCAGGATTTAAGGCAGGAGAGAAGCTGGGGCAGAGGGGAAGGTTCAGCTTTGGAGACAGCTACAGGGAGTTGGAGTCCTGCAGTCTGATGTGACTCGCTCATGGTCCCTGAAGGGTTTCCCTGTGGAGCCCATGAGCCCCGGCTCAGCTGTTTGAGGCGAGCAAGAAGAATAATACCATGTTTTTGTTGTTGTTGTTAGGTGCTGTCGAGTCGGACCCTTATAGGGTTTTCAATGGCTGTTTCGGGATTGCCTTGGGAGTGGATTGCCAGGTCCTTCTCCCATTTTTGTGGTGCTGGGAATCGAACTTGGGACCTCAGAGACTGCAGCGCAGCGCTCTACCAACTGAGCTAAATCCCAGTCCCGAACAATACCATAGAGTGGCTTAATTCAGACCCCACTCGTTGAGACTCTGCACTTGGGAGGCTGAGGCAGGAGGGTCTTGTGTTTGAGGCCAGCCTGGACTTCATAGTGAGACCTTGTCTCAAAAAGAGAAAAGAAAAAAGGAATAAGAGAGAAAGAGCAAGAGTGAGAGAGAAAGAAAAAGAAAGAAACTAAGAAAGAAAGGAAAAGGAAAAATGTTGATTTAGACCAAGTGAGATTTTCCAGCCGAGAGAGAAATCAATAGAGCAGTTCAGGCCTTTATCATTTTGATATGTTAATTCACAAAGTAGACATACAACAAAATATTTTATTCTATCTTTTTTTTTTTTTTTTTTTTTTTTTATTACTGGGGGTTGAACCCAGGGCCTTGCACTCACATGCTTTGCACGTGCTGGATCACTGAGCTGCACCCTCAGCTCTTTTTTTTTTTTACTTTTTGAGACAGGGTCTCGCTAAGTTACACAGACTGCCTCTGGTCTCAAACTTGCGATCCTCCTGCCTCCACCTCCCGAGCTGCTGAGATTACAGGCGTGCGCCGCCCCAGCAACAAGATATTTTATTCTATCTTATACACACTTACTTGTGTGTCTGGAATCTTCCTTGGTAAATTTTCACCAATACGAATGTTTTACTAATTGAGTAAGACTGCCACTGACTCCCTGATTTGCCTCTGGAAAAGCAACGCTGTGCGCCTTCATCTATCATTGGTCCTGACGGTGACCCCCTAGGGCAGGTGTATTGAGTCTCCATTTTCCAGATGAGGAAACTGAGGCTCAGAAAAGGTAAGCAGCTTGCGTGCCTTGGCAGTGGCTGGCGCTAGCCTGGCCCTCATGTCTTTCAGTTCCGGGTCCAGGACCTTCTCAAGCTCTATGGAAGAGGAGATAAGGAGCACTTGTTGAGGAGCACCCAGGCATCCAGGCAGAGCCCCCACTGTGGTTTCTTGCTCAAAGCACAACAGGATGTGGACAAGGTTGTGCCTCTTTAGATGCTGTCTGGAGATAGTGTTGAACCTAATTAGTACAGTCCCATGAGCAAGTAGGAAAAATGTGAGTGACACTTACTGCAGGGCCTTCACTCTTGTGCGTGGGTTGCAATGGACCTTTGCCTCGAGCTTCCCTTAGACAGCTGGGCTCAGGATGAGCTCATTCTTTTCAGACCTCCTGACCTCCCTTGTTGCGCCAGGGACCAGGAAAATAAATAACAGACAGAGAGAAAATAAGGGAAGGCAGAGAAAGGAGTGGGGAGTAATAAGCCACGTCTCAGTGTCTTGCTTTGTGGCCTGTTCCAATGTTATAGCTGCACTAGAGTTGGTTGGCTGGTACCTCTGAATGAAATGACAACAGCGAGTTGAACAACGCCTGGCAGTGTTGTTGTTTTTGTTGTGTGCCGTGGAGTTGGAGCTGACTCATATCAACCCTATGTACAACAGAATGACACATGACCCAACACTGTGCCATGCATAAGATCGTTTTATGCTAAGCCCAGATTTGCAGACACTGTTTCTTCTCCTTTTCAGTTGTGCCACATTAGCAAATGGAGGTCCCAGGGGCTTTACTCCATTCTCATCATTAAGGTTGACTCTAATTTGAGGAGGAAACTCTTCCCTAGTTGTTTCTTGAATGCCTTCCAACCTGGTAGGCTCATTTTCTGGCACTATATTTGACGGTGCTTCTCTTCTATTCATAGGGTTTTTAATGGGTAATTGTTTTAGGAGTGGGTTGTCAGGTCCTTCTCCCTAGTCTGTCTTAGTCTGGAAGCTCAGCTGAAACCTGTCCACGATGGGTAGCCCTGCTGGCATCTGAAATACCAGTGGCATAGCTTTCAGCATCAGAGCAACACGCAAGCCCTCGCAGCACGACAAGCAGACAGACACGCGGGGGTGACATGCAACAGGTAATGTAAATGTTGGCTACGATTATTCTAAGGCTTTCCCATCTTGGACTTGCAGGGACTTACCTACCACCAGTGATGCCCAGCCCCTCAAACAGCTTGAGCCACCTCTGATAAACCAGATGGCAGCGGGGAGGCTGGCCCCACCCCTGCGTCCATGAGGGGTGAGGCCCCTCCCAGCCCAGAGATGGGGAACAGCACTGTAGACAGCTCGTCACTGAACTGCAGCATTGACCACACCATCCACCAGACGCTGGCCCCGGTGGTCTACATCACGGTGCTGGTGGTGGGCTTCCCAGCCAATTGCCTGTCCCTGTACTTCGGCTACCTGCAGATCAAGGCTCGGAACGAGCTGGGCGTGTACCTGTGCAACCTGACGGTGGCGGACCTCTTCTACATCTGCTCGCTCCCCTTCTGGCTGCAGTACGTGCTGCAGCACGACAACTGGTCCCACGGGGACCTGTCCTGCCAGGTGTGCGGCATCCTCCTGTACGAGAACATCTACATCAGCGTGGGCTTCCTCTGCTGCATCTCCATTGACCGCTACCTGGCCGTGGCCCACCCCTTCCGCTTCCACCAGTTCCGCACCCTGAAGGCGGCCATGGGCATCAGCGTGGTGATCTGGGCCAAGGAGCTGCTGACCAGCATCTACTTCCTCATGCACAAGGAGGTCGTGGAGGACGATGACCGGCACCGCGTCTGCTTCGAGCACTACCCGATCAAGGACTGGCAGCGGAGCATCAACTACTACCGCTTCCTGGTGGGCTTCCTCTTCCCCATCTGCCTGCTGCTGGCCTCCTACCAGGGCATCCTGCGCGCCGTGCGCCGCAGCCACGGCACCCAGAAGAGCCGCAAGGACCAGATCCAGCGGCTGGTGCTCAGCACCGTGGTCATCTTCCTGGCCTGCTTCCTGCCCTACCACGTGCTGCTGCTAGTGCGCAGCCTCTGGGAGGCCAGCTGCGAGTTCGCCAAGGGTGTCTTCAATGCCTACCACTTCTCCCTCCTCCTCACCAGCTTCAACTGCGTGGCCGACCCTGTGCTCTACTGCTTCGTCAGCGAGACCACCCACAGGGACCTGGCCCGCCTCCGAGGGGCCTGCCTCGCCTTCCTCACCTGCTCCAGGACTGGCCGGCCCAGGGAGGCCTACCCACTGGGTGCCCCCGAGGCTTCCGGGAAAAGCGGGGCCCAGGGCGAGGAGCCTGAGTTGTTAACTAAGCTCCACGTGGCCTTCCAGACCCCTAACACGCCTGGAGTGGGAGGGTCCTCCCTGGGTGGGCTGGCCTAGCCCCGAGCACCTGAGTGACCCACGTGTGGGGTCAGGTGAGGCCTGAGCCTTCGGCCTGTGGGCTTGTGGTCCTGAGCTGGCTAAGCCTCCTGCTTAGCCAGGGGCAGGTGCCCTTTCTGCTGGAGGGCCTGGGGGGTCTGGGCTGCAGCCAGGCCTCTCTGGGCCCTGGAGGTCTGCCTGGTCGGCTGAGCCTGGTGGTAGTGCCCAGCGTGGGAATGAGCCCTGGCACTCGTGGGTGGCCCCTGCACCTGGCTGGGGCTGGTAGTAGGAGGGAGGCAGTGGACTGTCGCGTCCAGGAGGCGTGCAAAGAGTAGCTTTGTGGGGTGTAGAGCATGAGGAGGTGGAGGGCGGGAGTTGGGAGGTGAGGTGGGGACCTGGGTGTTCATCAAAGGCCTTCTGGTGCCACTGTTCTCACAGATTGTATCTGTCCAGATGTGACACATGAAGCTGTGTTATCACCATGAACACTTGAGCCCCGCTCTGAAACAGGGAGAGAAGTGAGGATTGAATGAGGAGACGGCAGCCCAGGAAGCGTTTGGGGGCCTGGAGCAGGGTGGGGTCCACAGAAGAATAACAGGCAGGGGAGAAACCCCAACTCCAGCCTCGTCCAGCAACTACAGGGCGAGCTGGGAAAATCCCCCAAGCTCAAAGGCTGATGGCAAACCAACCCCCGGGCTCCCCAGCGAGATGCCAGGGCTCTTTAACAAGACAGTATGAAAGTTCAAGGGTGGGGCCTGGGGTCTGAAGCCAGTGTGTCCTTAACCAAGTTCCTGACATGGATTCCTCCTAATTAGCTTTCTGTCTCCATCTGCCCAGAGCAGGACCCCTGGGAGCCTGGAGTAAGGAGAGGGGGGCGATAGATATCAAAATGCCAGGGTTCCATGGCAGCTGTGTGTGGAGACACTGAGGCTAGGGTCATGTGACTGACTTCTGGCTTTGTTCCCCTGGTCCTTACACGCACACCCTGGAGTGTGTGTTAGTTAGCTTGTATGTTGCTGTAACCAAAATACCTGTCAGAACTGCTTAAAGGAGGAAGGCAGGTGTATTGGGCTCGTGGTTTCGAGGACTTCAGTTAGAATGTAGGGGAGGCACGCAGAGCATGGTGGCAGAGCCTATGGCAGAGGAGCCTCTTCTCTTCCTGGCAGACAAGAACCAGAGAGCTTGACTGGAACCGTGGGCTGGAGTTACCTGCAAAGGCCTGCCCCCCATGTCCCATTTCCTAGCCAGGAGCCACCTCCTGAAGTTCCACAGCCACCCAAACAGCACCACCAGCTGGGGACCAAGTGTTCAAATATGTGACCTTTGAGAGACACTTTATATTGAACCATTACCATGTCTAGCAGTCTCAAAGAGGAGCATGACGTTCTCCCAGAGTTCTCAGATAGAACCAACAGAACAAAACACATATATCCTCACTGGCTTGGGGCTACGTTCTACTCTGGTTTAAATAGCTCTTGGGACCACAAGGAGAGATGGCAGAATAGCTGCATAGTCAGGAAGATCCACCCGACCTCAGCCCAGGAACTTACTAGGGGACTGGCATCAGTGGAGCCCCTGACGTCTCTTCCTTTCACAGTGTTTCCCCCTGTTTTGACTGTAAACACTCACATTTCCACTGGCATGGCCTGGGATGAGCTGAGGGAAGTTCCCTTCACGATCAAGAGTTGTATTTTTGTATTGTCCTCCCTTTTACGCCAAGTATACGTGTGTTGGACTGTGCAATGGATTCATGTAGCAAACTTCAGTCTGCAAATAAAGCAAAGTAACCAACCACAGTGAAAGTGTGCTGCTGTCTGGATGGAGAAGGGGCCCTTCCAACACTAGGGGGATTTAGAAGGTCTCTGAAACACCCAAAGTCAAGAAGGTCCAGAGACTGAGCTTCTTGGCAAAAACTCAGAGGAACTGAGGGATTTGCCCTTGACCACCCAACAAGTGGTCAAGAAGGACAGGACCCAAGTGAACGTCTTTTCTCCTTTTAATAATTGTCACCCAGCTGTTCACGATGTTGTGGCAAATCCACTTTGGGACTCTACTTGGTTACAGAGCCATTTTGAGAACAGAGCCCAGCCCTAGGATTTAGAGAATAGCATTCTCTTTGTCTCTGGCCACATGACCCTTGGTACCTGCTGGGTAGCTGCTCCCCACAGTGAGGAAGGATTGATCAGAGCATCCCTACCTCAGTAAGAAGAATTCCAAAGTAGATGGGCCTGTCACACTCATCTCTTTGGGGATTTCCTCAGTGAATGGGTTTGATTTGAGAGGGCCTAAGTTACACTGTGGCGTCTGATCCCGTCAGATCTCAGAAGCTAATCAGGGTCAGGCCCGGTTAGTAATTGGATGGGAGACCACTTGGGAACACCAGGTGCTGCAGGCTTAGGAGAAGGGCCTGGTGCTACCCACTCCCCCAAAACAATCTGCCATTGAAAACCCTATGAATAGCAGAGAAGCACGACAACAGTGTTTCACCTGTTGTACATAGGGTCGCTATGAGTTGGACACCAACTCGACGGCACCTAACAACAACAAGTTTATTGACCAGTCTCTTTAGGCTGGGGCACCATTTCAGCAGTAGCAGATGCCCTGTTTATCATCAAGGATTAACTGTATCCTATTGAAACATAAATGTGATTTTGGTCACTTAATCCCTCTTTGGGTCAGGCTCTTGGAGTTCTGGAATGTTCTGGAAGAATAGATTCTTCTTCCAAACAGACTGATGACATTATTGGGGATTAAGGCTCCTTTCTTTCCTGAGAAGGGGTGGGAGAAAAAGGCCATCTGGTTTGGACCGAAGGTGGCAGAAGCCATTAAGCTTCCTTTCTTATTCACCAGTGTTGCTTAGTAAGATAGGGCTCATCTTCCTGTTTATACACACTGGTCTGTGGGTTGGCCAGAGAAGAGTGGGAGAAATCTTCAGCACAGAACACATCCCCATCTGCTGCTTTCCTTCAGCTAACACAACCAAGACAGAGCCAGAATCTGACCCTCTTGCCTCAGTGCTTTTCTGAAAAACACACTTCTTGCAGCTGTGATTCTGTAGACTCCATTCCTGGAATTCACTTGGCAAACAGTGGTCTTTGATGGTGTTCATCCCAGGGCCACAACAGTACCCAGGGCTCTGGGAGGATGAATGGAGTTTCAATCTCATTTGATTTAATCAACAGCTATCTGGGGGACACTGTTAGACTGGACATTAGATATCAGTGTTGAAATCTACCAGAGAGGTCATGATATCCCACTCCCTCACTATGAAGTATTCCCTCTATGTCCCTCAAAAATGATGGTCTAGTCTCTCCACAAACACCACCAATGACGGCTAACTCACTATTATCCAGGACAAGTCATTCCAGGGCTGGGCAGAGAATCTTAACTCCTAATGAGCCGAAGTAGAACCGCTTTACCCACTGGCCTTAATTATGGCTGCTGGAGCCATGTGACCCTTCCAACCCGGGGGATTGAAGACAGCTCTTGTATCTGACTCCTCAGCATTAAACCTTCTAAGGTTGTATTAGGCAATGCTAGATTATACTGAAACAATAAATAACCCCTGTCCACATCACAGTGCCTTAAAACTAGGGGGTCAGGGGTATAGTTCGGTGGTAGAGTGTGAGCTTAGCATGTATAAGGCCCTGAGTACAATCTCCAGTCTCTAAACAAATAAAAAATAAAACAAAGAAGACAATAAAAGTTTATCTCTTGTTTATCTCCAGTGAGAGGATGCTTTCTGGCAAGTCTTTCCCCGAATGATGGAATTGGTTCAGGAGCCTTCCATGAAGAGGTTGCATTATTTTGGGTTCTTCTCTTTCCAGCTACACAGCAAGGGGAAGTGTCACAAGGAGAACACGGGAGGGGTTTATGGTTAAGTCAGGAAATGCTCAATATCCTTGTTACTCACACTCCATCGCCCTGACCTAACTGCAAGGGAGGCTGGGAAATGTAGTTTTCCTAGGCATGTGGGAAGTAGAGGCAGAATTGGCGAACCTCTGACAGGTCTCTGATTGACAGTTCTTCAAGCTCACCTTCATTTGAACAGGGTTCACCTCTTCAAATGGGATGCCTATCTCTGAAGTGAGACTAAATCTAAGTCTGTCTGTCTTGCCCCGAGGAGGAAACGACCATACACCCCTCGATTTCTTTACTTCTGGCAAACGCATCACATCACTGATGTGGGGTTTATGCACATAGCTAGTAAGCCACATCTCTTCCATCTTGCCTCCAGAGCAATGAACTTTATGGTGGGGCCTGCAGAAACCACGTGTCATGGGCAGGAAGTAGCAAATGCAATGGGTTGGGCTGAGTTGGGGTAGGTGGTCAGCAGGTCCTATGCAATGGAAGACAAGGAATGACCTCAGAGGAACGCCTTCCTTAGCTAAGCAATGGGGCGTCACTTGGTGGAGGACATCCAGGGGCTAAGGAGCCCTGACCCTTCGGTGGCTCACTTGTCTTTAAATCCTACTTCCTGCAGGGTCTGTGTGGAATGTGCTACCTCCTTGTGCCCCAGGTCCACAGGCTGTCCTTGGATAACGACAGCTCTTCTCAAAATGCCCAGAGATGCTTATGAGTCCCGCAAACTTGTTCTGGTTGGCACCAGGTTCATCTCTCAAACTGGGTGACCCAACCATTCCCTGTAGGTCACCTCCTGTCCTTGCACCCCATCACCAGCTTCTCCAGTCTGCAGCCATTTCACTATGCTATCACAGAAGTGCCTGCAGCTGTAGCCCTGTGGCATCCGATCCCATCAGATCTCAGAAGCTAAGCAGGGTCGGGCCTGGTTAGTACCTGGATGGGAGACCGCCTGGGAACACCAGAAGCTGTAGGCTTGGGAGAAGGACCTGGCAACCCCCTCCCAAAATTCAATCTGCCATTGAAAACCCTATGAACAGCAGAGAAGCACTGACAATAGTGTTTCCCCTGTTGTACAGAGGGTTGTTATGAGTCGGATACCGACTGGACGGCACCTAACAACAACATCACAGAAGTGGGGACAGGCCCTTCCCCCAAGCACAGACAAAGCTAGGACAACTTTGAGCAAAGCTTTGCTGCAGGTTGGAGAAGGAACCAGTGTGGAATGGAAAAGGTGTAAAACTTGCTCCTAGAAAACAGTGCCCGGATGGTATTTGGGCTGAGCCCTGTGAGGGGTCCTCTTGCCACGCTCCCTCTGCCCCAGGACAGGTCCTGGGCCTGCCTCTCCCTGTAGGGGGCCTTGTGTGCCCCACCCAGAGTCTAGAAGAACCCTGTGCTCAGCCTTCTCTAGATGCAGTCAGGTCTTAGCATATTTTCCAAACAATCGAATCCTCTCCCCATACATTTCTGCCCACAGCAAGGAAATCCTATCACATGGTTACACTTCAGCCTGCTCCACACTAGAATAGAATTCTTCCATCACTATTACAAAACCAAAAATCTGTGAGTGTGTTCCCCCAAAATGAGTCAGAAGAATGCTGGCACCTTTTCTAATAGTGATGGTATCTCACTTGTAGCCATCAAGATGTCAAAAATGTTGAGTATCCTCTTTATCAGTGTCCCAAGACATGGAACTCTGTAGTCTCAATGCAGGGACAAAAATGGTAGCCAGAGACCTGGCCAGTGAGGCTGCAGAGCTGAGGCGGGATCACTGAGCTGTGGGGTCACAGGTGAAGGACTGGGAGCTCATTTTGGGGTCATCACTGGATGCCACACAGGCACAAGCCAGGAACCCTGACAGAGTGATAGAGGGAGATAGGGACAGAGACCCCACCCCAGCTGCTTCTGCCCTGGGGCTTCATCTGGCCCCATGCAGGGAGACTCAGAAGTTATGCAGGATCTACTGTACTACATTATTGTTGTTAGGTGCTGTCATGTTGTGTCTGACTCGTAGCAACCCTCATAGGGTTTTCAATGGCTGATTGTTTCAGGATTGTCTCGGGAGTAGATTGCCTCATCCTTCTCGTATTTTTGCGGTGCTGGGAATCGAACTTGGGACCTCAGAGACGGCAGAGTGGCGCTCTAAAAACTGAGCTAAATCCCAGTCCACTGTACTACATACCAAAGCTTTATTCGAGTGTAAAATCTAGTTCACTTCCGTACCACGCATTCCTTCTTCACAGTGTATGCCCCTTAAAGAATCAAACAAGGTATTTTTAAGGAAATGAAATGAACCTAAATGGTCCCAATGACCAGTTCGGGCAGTGGCCTGGGAGCCAGGGACCTCCCTTCGGATGAGTCAGCAGCCACTCAGCAAGCTACAGCACAAAATGTGTCTTAGTGTTGCAGCCAACAGTTCAGTTTCTGATTTTGTTGGAAAATGTGCGGTGGGACAATGTGACAGAGATCAGGGCAGGCTGATAGAGTTGTCCAGGACGCCGTGATCGGCCTGACCCACCCCTGGGCTCCACAGGTGTGTGCAGCTGTCTTCCCATGCAGGGAGGCCAAAGTGTCCAGCTGAGGGTTGGGGTGAGCAGATGGGGAGGAGGTAGAAGTGTCAGGCGGTGAGAGGAGGTGAGGCAACGGCTGGAGGGATCTTTTGCCTAAATAAACAACAGGCTGTTTGAGAAAAGAAAGCATTTCAAAGGTCTAAATATTTTGGTGGTGGTGATGGGGCATAACCCTTCCACATAGCCCTAAAGCTTTGTTAATATATATACATTCCATGTTTGTACATTCTACCCTTTGAAATTAGCCTGGGCATTATTCATGGCCTTGGCAATGCTGATCCTCTGCCCAGCAATTATTGTCCACTGGTGTCCTCATAAGTGATAGACAAGACGTGACAGGCAGCAAGATTCTCACAGCAGACCACTTGGGTGGCCTGGAGAAGCCGTGTGAAGGGGAGTTGAAATGCCTCTCGAGCATTAGGAGCAAAAGCAAAACCGTGAAACCCAAGAGAAAGGCCCCTGGTGCACGGTGTGGGTCTGAACCTCTCCCAGGAAATGTGCATGAGGCTTCCCAGGGTGGCGGGGAGCTGGTAGCTCAGGCAGTGCCCGTGTTAATGTGCAAGGCTGTGTGGGAGGAGGTGGGGCCTCTCGGAGAACTCCTGCCTAGAAGCAGGCTTGGCGGTGAGGAGGAACTTTGTGTGCGTGTAAGCCAACCAAACGTGCACCGTGGTGACATCCACCAGGTCTGGATCATCTCAGGGTGCACATCATGGAAGGGTGGCTTGTCTGCCTCCACGCCCACAATGCCCGAGACTCCACTCTGAACTCAGTGGTGCACATGGATGCCCGACATTTTTTTCTTCCTGAAAGAAGAAGTGAACCAGAGATAGAAGTCATGAGGGAAAAGAAAGACATCTATAAGTGGAGAAAGAGGCTTTGATTCCATGTGTCTCTTTTTAAAAAAATAAAATTTTGGTTAAAAATAGTAACCCACTGGAAGGCTCACCATGAAATACAGGGTCCTACATCACACCTTGGGCTGGGATTTAGCTCAGTTGGTAGAGCGCTGCTCTGCAGTCTCTGAGGTCCTGAATTCGATTCCCAGCACCGCAAAAATGAGAGAAGGATGTGGCAATCCACTCCCAAGGCAATCCTGAAACAATCAGCCATTGAAAACCCTATGAGGGTCGCTATGAGTTGGACACGACTCAAAAGCACCTAACAACAGCAACAACAACATCACACCTTGTTGGCAGGTTTGGACCCACCCCCAGAAGCCGCTGCTTGAACAGGCAGGCTGTTTCTTCAGGTGGTTAACTTCACATGATCGTGCCCTGTGCTCTGTCGGAGACCTGCAAACACTGAAGACTCACTCCTGCCATCTCGGCCCCTGCCCCGCCATGGAGGATCTGCCTGATTGTGCCAGAAGGCCCCAGGCCTCCCGAGACGCCAAGGTTATCCTCCTATGTGTAGGGCACCCAATCAGGCTGTTGCTACCTTCTAGGCATTTCCCAGTGCGGATGTGGGAGCACCTGGAGGGAGCAGAGCCCAGAGCCCCACAGGCAGAGTGGCTCTGATCAGACAGATCCCTGGCAGGCGTCTTAATCTCTCTGTGCGTTGGGATGCTCCTCTGTGAAACGATGTTGCTGATGCTGGCAGTACTAATGCTCCCTTCAGAGGCTGTCCTGAGGATTAAATGAGATACTGGGAGTAAAGTACCTGACATCACCCTTGGCACACAGTAGGTGCTCACAAAAAGAGGCTGCTAATTAATGACAGCCTGTAGTCATCCCACTGTGGCATCCAATCCTGTCAGATCTCAGAAGCTAAGCACGGTAGGACCTGGTTAGTACGTGGATGGGAGACCGTCTGGGAACACCAGGTGCTGTAGGCTTGGGAGAAGGACCTGGCAACACACTCCCAAAAAACAACCAGCCACAGAAAACCCTACGAATAGCTGCAAAGCACTGACAATAGCGCTTTACTAGTTGTACATAGAGTTGCTATGAGTCAGACACCAAATCGATGGCACCTAACAACAGCAACAACAACAACAACAACAACAACAACAACAATAACAATTAATGGCAGGGCTTGGGCTCAGGCCTTGAGCTCAGAACTTTCTTCCTTTGATTCACTTGCTGATTAAGAGGGGAGAAAATGGGTTGAACACCTTCCTTCCCTCTCCCTCAAAAAATAAGTTCCCAAAGAACCATCTGTCTAAGCCACTACCCTGTCTGTCTGTGGGTGAATAGCTCAGGTCGCTCTGAGGACAGGGGTCTCAGGCAGGGGGGCTGAATCAAGCATACCTTCCATCCACCGTCCTCCACAGACAAAGGTGGCAGGTGAGAAGAGGGAACCAAGGGAATCTAGCACAGGAAACCAGGGCAGGTGTGAGAACGCTGTCACCTCTCTGCACAGGCCTTTGCTCATTCACTCCTTCATCCATTAGTTTTGGGCAGCACCTGCTGTGCCATGCCCTGACCCAAGGTACAGGGGTGACTGAGACAGAGCCCTACCCTAGGGAATTCCCAGTCTAGATGAGTGACCAGACAGTCATAATACATGGGGGTCACAGCACAGAGCTGGGACACCAATTTTAGTTTATTGGGGTTGGCACAGGAAAGACTTTATGGAGAAGAAATATAGACTGGATGTTTGTGTTCCCCAAAACCTATATGTGAATTCCCACCCCTCAATGTGGTATTTAAAATTAGGTCTTTAGGAGACAATGAGGTTGAGATGAGGTTATGAGGCTGGGGCCCTTGTAATGCGATTGTTGTTGTTGTTAGGTGCCGTCAAGTTGGTATTCGACTCATAGCGACCCTCATAGGGTTTTCTTTCTTTTTTTTTTATTAGAAATTTTTTATGTACATCATAATGTGATTCATTTTGACATGCTTTTCATTGTGACAATTTTCATATATGCAATTTGATAAACATTATTCATATAGGTTACCCCTTACCCTCCCCTGTTTCCCCCCCTCCCCCCTTTCCCATCTAAGTTTCCCATCCAAGTCTTCTCTATCTTTTACTATGTAGTATTTTTCTATATGTCCTTGGGTTCCATTTCTGTTTAAGATAGAAACTGTTCCTGTAGTGGTCTTTGTTTTTATCTTGTTAGAACAATAACATGCGATTTCTAGTCCATTTATATTGACCTCATTCT
>VMDO01012276.1:0-62936 GCA_007922755.1 Pedetes capensis | reverse complement strand
TTTTTGATTGCTGAGTAGTGGGAGTGTTTTGTTTTGTTGTACATAGGGTCACTATTAGTCAGACCTGATTCCATGGCACCTAACAACAAAAACAAGTATATCAGTTTATAAATTAAAAGGATCAGTTCATAACTTACCTGTTTTTAAAGTTTTGTTTCCCTATGTGTAGTATTTTGGAGCTGAGGTTTAGCTGAGTTTGTAGAGTGCCACTCTGTGCTCTATGAGGCCTTGGGTTTGATTCCTAGCACTGCAAAAATGGGAGAAGAATGTGACAGCCCACTCCTGAAACAATCCTGAAACAAACAGCTATTGAAAACCCTATTAGGGTCACTATGAGTGGGACCTGACTCGATAGCACTTAATAACAACAACAACCATGTCTACTATTTACATACTGATAAAGACCTCATTCCAGCTAAAGTGACTGTCACCAAATTTCTGATTTTCTAGGGCTACCATAGCAAAATACCACAGCCTGTGTGTGCCACATACACACAGGGTGTGTTGAGGATTTATACCCTCAATAGTAGATCCTAGCATGTGAAAGGGCCTGATTTTATCCCCAGCTGTAACAACCACAACAAAAACAACAAGTCAGAAATTTATTTTCTCACAGTTCTGGATGCTTGAAGCCTAAGATCAAAGTGTCAGAAGGTTTGGTTTCTCCTGATGCCTCTCTCCGTGTCTTGCAGCTGTTGACTGTCTCACTATGCCCTTATGTGGCCTTTTCTCTGTGAGCACTGCATACCCCTGGTGTCTCTCTGTGTGTTCTACTCTATTCATTTCATATGGACACCAGTCAGCTTGGATTAGGGCCCATAGTAATGGCCTCATTTTAAGTTAATTACCTCCTTAAAGACCCTGTCTCCAAATGCAGACACATTTCCAGGCACTGGGGATGAGAGCTTCAACATGGAGATTTTGAGGGGTGCAATCCAGTCCATAAACATAGAAATAGTTATATAACATTAAGATCATGCAAGGAAAATCAAACACTTCCTAAGTTTCATTTCTGAATTGGCACTGATAAAGCCTAGTAATTGTCAACATATTGAGAGTGTGGGTGTGTACATGAACAAATCTGGAAGAAGAAAGCTAAAATTGGTCAATCTTTAGATTTTTGTCATAACATGATTTTTAAATTCTCACAGGGAAATCCTGATCTTTTGATCAATAATAATATTAGTGATACCCACCACTAAACCTAGTAGGAAAATATCCTCTGGTTTCCTACAGTGCCTCACAAAGCCAGATTTACTGAGCTCTCTGGGCCCACCTCTTTCTTAATTCTCTTTCCATTGTGGAAGCCTTTCTTATAAATGTTCCTTCTTCTGGGTGTAACCTTCCCCTCTGCTGGGAGTGTGGGCAGCTGGAAGTAAGGTGGATTGTAATATGAAGAGAACAGTAGTGTAGTTATCTGAATTCTGGTTCTTCATGTGAAAGACACTCACAGGAGTATGTACAAACATAAAACAACCTTATTTACAATTTTAATTAGCTGATTCTTTAGGAAAAAATAAATTGCTAATGGCTTCTTTCTACAGTTTTAAAATATGAAATGATACTCATTTTCTATTATTATGACTGTGAGGATTCATATTAGTGATAACAATGTACAGCTGGGCTGTAGGAATCCTTTCTGCTATGGCATTCTTGATAGCTGCTTTAATCCTATTAATTTGCTCACTAATGGCACACATTGCAACTCAATAATGTGCAAATCACACCAATTGCAACAAAGCCTGTGATTTTCTGTCTTTGTTTAGAGGAAAGGTTACAAATGGCAACATCAACAAGTCATATCTTGAGCAAGAGAAATAAAGATTCTGAGGCAAATGGTCTCCTGTCCCCACTCTGAGAAATGCTGTTGTGGGCTTCCCTGTCAGCACTGATTTTGGGCAGCCCCAAAATAAGATTCTGCAACACTTCCTATAAAGAAAGGATTTGTACATTAGCGTGTGCATGCGCACACACACACATACACACATTGTTATAATGTTTTAAGTAGCCAGTTTTTGACCATGCGGTAGTTACAGAACCCTTTAGTAGACAAGGAAGAAGAAGAAAGAGAAGGAGAAGAATGTTGTCAATTTTATCTGGTATGCATTAGCCTTTTTAGTACAATTATTTTTAAAAGAATCATGTAAGGAGTTTGCTACAAATGCAGATTTTTTATTTTATTTTATTTTATTTTTTTACTTCCACTCCAGTCCTGGAAAATCATAGTCTCTAGGGGTGGGGCCATAGGGAATCTGCATTTTCAGGAAGCTAACCAGGTGATTTATATGCACAACAAAGTTAGAGAACTGTTGTTCTGTAGACATCTATGTGTATCAAATAGTCACTCCCTAAGATTTAACTACACATATTCTGAAAGACAATCCACTTCCATCCTTACAGTATGAGGAGCTCTACAGACCTATACTCTATTGAACCTAGTGAAAATTATTTTAAAAGAACCTTTTAGAATCTCTAGAAATAGTCCTATGTGCATACCACAAATGAAGAAACATTTTTTTCAAGACAATCTACTAAAACTCATTAAGAACAGTGTATCTATTATGTTTGAACTAAGGCCCTTCTGTTCCTCTACCCTCCTAGTTCGGTAAAACAGAAACTACCCTCCAGCTGTGCATGGTAGCGCACGCCTGTAATCCCAGCGGCTCGGGAGGCAGAGACAGGAGGATCGCAAGTTCGAGATCAGAGATCAGAGGCAGGCGGCGTAATTTGGCGAGACCCTGTCTCAAAAAACTCAAAAAAGTAAAAAAATGGGCTGGGGGGTGCAGCTCAGTGGTCCAGCACTTGCAAAGCATGCAAGTGCAAAGCCCTTGGTTCAACCCCCAGTACTGAGAAAAAAAGAAACTCCCCTCCAGTCTGCTGCAATGAAAAATACAGGATTCCCTTCCCCCAGGTCTCATCTGAAGGACTGTCTTCTCAGATAGGGACCTAAACCACCTATTGCAGAGGCTAAGTTCTAGATGAGTCCCTTCTAGATGACTCCCTTCTTCTCTCCTTCCCTTATGCAGGGAACTGCAGCTGTATCATGGATGGAATGCTGTGAGAATATTAGGACCCCAGTCATCCTGGCTGGGAGAGAATAGCCAAGAAGACCTGAGGCTACTCAACCTGTTCCACTGAGAGTTTAGCTCCTAACATGGGGGTATCATTCAGGAAAGCACACTACCATCTCTAAGCCCAGCTCTAGAGCCCTGACCCAGAAATGTTGCCTAAGGGTATAAACATAATTTAAAACAAAAAATCCCAAATATTTCCTCAGAGGAAATGACTTTATTTACAACAGAGAGCGGAGAAATTTAAGGTAACAGTGTTCTCAAAAGTGCCCATAGGGAGGACCTGGTGAAAGGCAATTGGGAGAAGACTGATAGATTAACTGGAGATAAAGGTTAAACTTTAGGCATGATACTTTGCCTGAAAGAACTAGAGAAAGAGAAATAACAAAGGAAGTTCTTTAGGATGAAAGCAAGTGACCCCAGAAAGTAGTTTGAATCCACACTAATGACTACACTGATAAAGGTAATTATGTAATGATAAAAGACAAGGTAAATGCATATTTCTTCTCCTTCCTTTTCTTAACTATTTCAAAAGCAATTATATGTATGTATTTATATATAATTAAATATATAATATAATTTATATAATTTATATATACAATTATATATATAAGTATATATCTATATCTATATCTATATAAATATCTATATATAATGTATTGTTGGGCTTATCACATATAGAAGTGTAATAAGTTTGGTAGTCACAGCATAAAGCATGTTGGTGGAAGAAAATCTGCACTGGGCAAAGGAAGTATCTCCAGATAGCAGCTGGAATCCATAGGAACAAATGAAAATATCAAGAAATGATAAATAAGAAGATGAATATAACAAAAGTTATAATACTAATCCTCCTTTCTTATCTCAGCTTCTTTAAGAGATATAAAATTATAAAAAGTAATAATTATAACAATCTAATGTTCAGTTGGAAACATTTATGGATGTAATTTGTATAAGAACAATATCACAGCACATGGGGAAAGAGAGTAAAGCTCTCCAGGAGTGACATTTTTATGTTCACCAGAATTAAGTTAGTGTATGTCAGAAGCTGATTCTGATAAGATGTATATCTGAAGCCCTAGAAGCAATAGCTAAGAAAATAACTTTTAAAAAATGATAAAAGCAATCAGTAGAGGTATTAAAATGCTACATTAGAAATATTCACTTCATCCAAAAGAAAGTATAGGAGGAATGGAGACATAGGAAAGATATGTGATGTACAGAAAAAAATAGAACAGCAGATACAAGTTCAACTGTACCAATAATGACATGAAATATGAAAGGATTAAACAAAAGTAGAGATTGTCAGAGAGGATTTTAATAAAGCAAGATCTAACTGTGTGCTATCTACAAGAGGCACACTTTAGATTTGAAGATACAAATAATTTGATTATATCGGATGGAAAAACATCTAGCAGCTATCTGGAGTAATTTCATTTGTGCAATACAGATTTGCTCCCATATGTCCCCTTTGTGCTGCTACTGTCAAACATTACATTTCTATATATTATAAGTTCAACAATACATTATATACATATTATTTTATATAATTTCTTTTGAAATCAGTTAAGAAAAGAGAAGAACAATGCAAACAGCAACCACCAGAAAGCCAGAGTGGTTATAGTAATAACAGACTTTTAAACTTAAAAAAAAAGTGACTAGACCTAAAAAGGGACCTTTTTTGTAATAAAAAGGTCACTCTCTCAGGAAGATATAACAATTACATGCATATACACACCTAACAACAGAGTACTTAATACATGAAGCAAAACTGACAGAAATTAAGGGAAAAATGATTTAACAACAATAGTGGAAGACTTTAATATCTCATTTTCAATAATGGATACAACAACTTAACAGAAGACCAACAAGGAAATAGAAGATTTGAACAAAGAAATAGACTTAATAGATATCTATAGAACACCCCACCTAACAATAACGGACTACATATTCTCCTGAAGAGCATAAAGCATTGTTCAGGGTGAACCATATATTATGTCATGAAGCAAACCTCAATAATTAAAAAAGGATAAGAATAATATAAAATACAGCTGGGCATGGTGGTGCACTTCTGTAATCCCAGTGACTCAGGAGGCTGAGGCAGGAGGATTGTAGAGGCAACCTATGCAACCTAGCAAGACCCTCTCTCAACATAAATAAATAAATAAATAAATAAATAAGGGCTGAGGGTGTGGAGCACTGATTTGGCATGAATGAGCCCTTGGGTTCAACCCTCCTAGTACCACAAAATAAATGATTTTGCTGGGGATTAAACCTAGGTCCTCAGAAAGTGAGGAGCAGTGCTCTACCAGCTGAGCCCCACAAAATAAATAAATAAATAAATAAATAAATAAATAAATTCTGTAACCACAGTGGAATAAAATTAGAGATCAACAACAGAAAGAATTTCAGAAATTCACATGTATGTGGAAGTTAAATAGCATGTTCCTAAATATCCAGTGGATCAAAGAAGAAATAAAAAGGGAAATTTGGAAATACTTTTAGATGCATGAAAATAAAGACACACATGCTGACCCATAAGATATGCAGATAAACCAGCGCTTAGAGAAAAAGTAATAGCTCTAAATGCAAGAAAATTCTAAAGAATAGAGTGGAAATTAATGAACTAGGGAACAGAAAAACAAAAGAGAAATTCAATGAAACCTCCTAGGACACAGCCCCACATGCCCTACCCTGTAAGGTGTCAGGAACTTCTAGGACCTTTAAGTTTGTCAGAGAGAAGATTAGAAAAGAAAATTTTTGTCCCATTTCTTGTTTTGGAGATGACTTCATCTGTCTATCAAAAGAAACCTATAAATGTGAATGAACAAAGTAATTTCTTAGAGAAAGGAGCATTTGTTCAACACCAGCAATGTACTCATCATGTGGGCACAACTCTACTGGTGGCCTTTCTGTGGCGAAAACCTCAAGTAGATATTTTATTCCACCTTTGAAAATGTTTCCAGAAGTAGAACCTGTCCCCACATAGGTAAAGACTACAGAAAAGGGTTTGTAGAAATGTGTACATTCCTGCTGCTTACACATTTTCTCTTAGGGAAAATGAGATGCTAATGATAACAGCTAAATTAAGACATACTGGTCTGGTGCCAGAAGATGACTTTTCTATAGACAAACTAGTTTAGTGTAGAAGACATAGGTTCAAGTAAATTATGCTGTTTTACTTATCTTCCCAGTCTGGTTGGCAGCTAAATTTCTTTTTAGGGTCTTGTTTAGTGGTCCTATTTTTTTCATTAACATTTTTAATGATAATGCAGACTTAGTCCATATGCTCTTCTGTTTATCTGGCTGCCTACGGAAGCAGTCACTAAATTATCTGCTGTCCACATGGTACCATACCCATCAACTCATCTGATACTTGTTTTGTTAATTTCTTTAATATTTTCATCACAAGGGCAGTAGGAGGACTTGGAGGTTTAGCCACAGTTGTTTCAAGACTTCTATAAAAATTAGGTAGAAAGCCATTGAATTTTTACATGATAGTAATTTGCATTCCCATGTTAGTTGAGTGTTATGAAAACTTTCTTTCAAAGCTGTCTATCTACGAAAAATATGCCAGAACCTCATAGACAAAGCCATTGCTAGAACTGTCATTTCAATGTCAAGTCTGGATAACAAGCTATCATAACCACTTTTCCTTCCTGTATAGTCAGCTCACATGTATATTATAAGCTGCTCTTAGTGTCTTGAAATACCTGTTTTTACTTTAGATACTCATCTTTCTGTTAGTGATTCACCTTTCTGGTCTTTCTAAATCAGTCCCCCTCCCCAAGAGGGGAAATTTCACATAACTTCTAGTATCTGAATAACTCCCCCATATGTTTCTCAGCTTGACATGCTATGGGGGCTTGCATGTTGCTGTGATGGTAAAAGTTATGCCACTGGTATTTCAGATACCAGCAGGGCCACCCATTGGACAGGTTACAGCTGAACTTCCAGACTAAGGCAGACTAGGGAGAAGGACCTGGCAGCCCACTCTCAAAACAATTAGCCATTGAAAACTCTATGAATAGCAGAGAAGCACTGTCAAATATAGTACTGGAAAATGAGCCTGCCAGATTAGAAAATATTCAAGAGATGACTGGGGAAGAGTTTCCTCTTCCAAGTAGAGTTGACTTTAATGATGGGAATGGAGTAAAGCCCCTGGGACCTCCTTTTGTTGATGTGGCACACCTCAAAATGAGAAGAAACACAGTGGCTGCAATAATGTGCTCAAACATAAAAAAGATCATGTGTATGACACAGTGTTGGGTAATGTTTTGTTCTGTTATACATAGGGTCACTATGAGTCAGACTCTACTTGATGACACCTAACAACAAAGAACATCTGAATAACTTTCAATATTTAAATTATTTCCCCATTTGCTTTTACTTGTATTCTTGGTCATCCAAAAATGACATCTAAACCCTGTTATTTTCCATTCTGAAAGCTTCCATTCCCTTTGGTTCTGCTTAATTTTTGCTCCACTGTCCTGCTTCCTTGCCATTTTTTCTACATGTCTTATTCCTCATGCTCTGGATATTTAAAATATGCCAGAAGACCTACTGGGTTCCAGCATGGGAGCCATGGTCATCTTGCCAAAAGAGTAGAAAATAGGTTCAATTCCTATTTCATTCCACAATGCCTCTTGTCAGCTTAGAGATGAAGCCTTACAGGTTGCACAGCACTGAAATATGGCTCTGCTGTCAGGGTTTTCTGGACTCATTCTTCCACTGACTTCTTATGATCAATGCCTAACAGAGCCCCAATACAACTGTTTTTCAGAATAGCTGTTAGCCTAGAATTGCTGTAGGACATTGAGACATAGTTGTACTCCCTAGTAGATAGGAAATGATCTCATCCAACAATAAACTTTAATAATAAAGATAAAAAAAGAAAAGAAAGAAAAATTCAATGAAACCAAAAGCTGATTATTTCAAAAGATCAACAAAATTGCCATATATTTAGCTAGAACGACCAGGAAGAAGAAAATTACCAGACTCAGAAATGAAAGCACATTTTACTACCAACCTTACAGAAATAAAAAGAATTATAAAGGGATCCTACAAACAATTGTAAGCTAATAAATTAGGTAATTTATGTGAAATGGACACATTTCTAGAAAGGTACAAACTCCTAAAACTGAATCAAAAGGAAATAGATAATCTGAATAGGCCTTTAACAATAAATTAATAGTCAAAGAAGCACTCACAAATAAGAGAACAGGCCCAGATATCTTTACCACTGAAGTCGACCAAATATTTAAAGAGGAATTAATGCTAATTCTTTATAAGATTTTCCAAAAAAAAAAAAAAAAAAAAAAAAAAAAAAAAAAAAAAAAAAAAAAAAAAAAAAAAAGGGAGGAAGGAAGCAACACTTCCCATTTCCCAGCTCATTTTATGAAAGCAGAAAGTACTAGACAAAGCTATCACACAAGAAAACTACAAACCAATCTCTTATGAATATGAATGGAAATGTTCTTGATAAAAATACCACCAAACCAAATTCAGTAACATGTAGAAAAACGTTATACTCCATGACTAAGTGGGAATGACCCCAGGAAAGTGAGGTTAGTTTAATACCAGTAGAATAAAAAAATAAAAACCACATAGTCATCTCAATAGACCCAGAAAAAGCATTTAACAAAATACAATATCTTCTCATAATAAACATATTCAACAAACTAGGAGTAGAGGAGAAATTGCTCAACCTGAAAAAAAAAACTATGAAAAACTCAGTCACCATCATGCTTAATGGTGAAAAATTGGATGCTTTCCCATTAAAATCAGGAACAAGACAAGGACACTCTTGCCACTTTTTACTATTGGAGGGTTTAGTCAGGGTAGTTATTCAGGAAAAGGAATACAAGATATCCACCTGGGAAAGGAAGAAGGAAAACTATATTATCTACTGACATGATCTTGTATATGGAAAATCCAAAGGCATCCAGTAATAAACTTTTAGAACTGGTAAATGAGTTCACCAAAATTGTAGGATATAAAATCAATGTGAAAAAATTAATTGTATTTCAATACACTTATAGTCTAAAAATGAAATTAAGAAACCCACTCCACTTACATCAAAAAGGATAAAATACTTGGCAATTAGATTAATAAAATTTGTACTCTTAAAACTATAAAACATTGTTGAAAAAAATTAAAGATATAGCCAGGCGTGTTTGTGCATGGCTGTAATCCCAGTGACTCAAGAGCCTGAGAGAGGAAAATCATGAGTTTGAGGCCAGAGGCAGCCTGTGCAATTTAGTGAAATGTTGTCTCAAAATACAAAACAAAAAAAGAGCAGTGGGTATGGCTCAGAGGTGGAGCACTTGCCTAACATGTGCAAGGCCCTGGGGTTCCACTCCGGCCCCCACCACACACACACACACACACACACACACACACACACACACACACGCAAAGAAGTTAAAGATATAAGTAAATTTTAAAAGGGGCTGGCATTTAGCTCAGTTAGTAGAACGCTGCTCTGCAGTCTCTGAGGTCCTGAGTTCAATTCCCAGCACCCGCAAAAACAGGAGAAGGGTGTGGCAATTCACTCCTGAGATAATCTCGAAACAGTCAGCCATTGAAAACCCCACAAGGATTACTATGAGTTGGGCATGACTTGAAGGCACCTAAAAAAAACAACAAATTTGAAAACATCTCATATTCATGGATTAGAAGACTTAATATTGTTTGATGGCAATACTCAAACTGGTCTACAAATGTAGTATATCTCTATTAGAATCCCAGCAGATTTCTTGCAGAAGTTGACAAACTGATTCTAAAATTCATATAGAATTGTAAGGGACCCAGAATAACCAAAATAATTTCAAAAAAGGAGAGCAAAATTGGAGGACTCATACTACCCAATTTCAAAGCTTACCACAAAGCAACAGTACTTAAGACAGTGTGTTATTAGCATAAGGATAGACATATAAATCAAAGGGATAAAATTAAGGCCCATAAGTAAACCCATGTGTCTGTGGCCAGCTGACTTTGACAAGAGTGTCAAGACCAATGTGGAAAGAATCTTCTTTTCAACAAATAGTGATGGTACAAATGGATAGTTACATGCAAAAAGAATGAAGTTACTATACCCAAAATTGTTGTTGTTGTTGTTAGGTGCCGTCAAGTCAGTATCCGACTCATAGCGACCCTCTGTATAACAGGAAACACTATTGTCAGTGCTTCTCTGCTGTTCATAGGGTTTTCAATGGCAGATTGATTTTTGGGAGGGGGTTGCCAGGTCCTTCTTCCAACCCTACAGGTTTTGGTGTTCCCAGGCGGTCTCCCATCCAGGTACTAACCAGGCCCGACCCTGCTTAGCTTCCGAGATCTGACGGGATCGGATGCCACAGGGCTATGGCTGCAGGCATACCCAAAATTAAACATAGGTAAATTGGACTTCATCAGAATTTAAAAAGTTTTATGAATCAACAAATACAATCAAAGATGTGAAAAGATTTGCCAAAGAATAAGAGAAGATATTTGCCACTTATTGATTTCATAAGGGACTTTTATCTGCAATACATAAAGAACCTTTTCTACACAATAATAAAAAGACAACCCAATTTAACAATTGACTAAGGATCTGAGTAGATTTTTTTTCAAAGTTGATATACACGTGGACAATAAGCACATTAAAAATGCCTGACATCATTAGTCATCAGAGAAATGCAAATAAAAACCACAAAGTGGGTGCTGAATCATACTTAAAGGAAAAAATCCTATACATAAAATGAAATATAAAAAATGCACAATTAAACTTAGCATAGAAGAGACAATTTAAGGTATGGAAAGGAAGGAGTGATCTAGCAGAGGGAAGTGAAGATTGGAGAAGATGGGATGGGGAGGAGGGTCAATGTGGCGGGATGAAGGAGGAGAGGTCAATCTCAATGTGAACAGCACAACTTCATGAGTATGTTGGAAAAATAGGGGAAGATAACCCAAATAAGTATCAGAGTTTAACTACAAACTAGTCATAAGGCTCTATAAACTTTGTGGGTCAATGAAAGTGTTTCTGGAAGTGATGTAAAGGATGCATAATGGAAAAAGCCATTGCTGTATTACTCTGTACTTCATCATCATTTACTAAAAAAGGGAGAAAAAAACACAATGAGATACTGTGGGGATGGAACTGAAAGGTGATATGGGGCCAAGAGAGGAAGGGAGTATATGTGATCCTGAGCCTGCTTGGGTCAAGGCATATCTATGAGTCCTGAGGCACACCCGGGACTCTTTTATGACTTGCTGTGGCACACCCAGCTTGAGTCCATGAGGTCCTGGCAAGATGGCACTGACTCAATGCTGCTGGGGCATGTCCCACCTCAAATTTTTGCTGCATCATTGATCATGATTGGCTAACCCAAAATGCATAAAAGCACCGGACATGGAAAAAAAGTTGAGTTGCCTCCCAGAAGGATTCCCAGTGGCTGTGTTTCTATCGCACTCATTACCAGTGGGGGTGTGGGGTTCCAACCCCGGGCTAAGGGGCCCCACAAGATATCACTTCATATCCATTAGGATGGTTATAATAAAAAAAATTCTGATAATAGTAAACATTGGAACCCTCATATATGACTGGCAGGAGTGTGAAATGATGTGGCCACGTTAAAATACAGTCTGGCAGTTAAAATACAGTCTGGCAGTTCCTCAAAGAGTTAAACATAGAGTTGTCATATGACCTTGTGATGCAATCCTAGATATACTCAAGAGAATGAAAACATATGTGCACACAAAATGTTCATAGATTGTACACAAATGTTTATAGCATCCTTCTTAATAGTCATTTGGGAAAAACCCAAATGTCCATCAACTGATGAATGAATAAACAAAATGTGGTACATCCATACCATGGAATATTATTTGTTTAACCATAAAAAGAAATGAAGAGCCAGGTATAGTGGCACAGGCCTGTGATCCCTGCTCTTGGGAGACTGAGGCAGAAGGATTGTGAGTTCAAGGCCAGTAAAGATGGATGCTATAACATAAATGAATCTTGAAAACATTTTGCTAAGAGAAAGAAGCCAGTCACCAAAAAGTCATGTATGAATGATTCTATTTAAATGAAAAGTTCAGAACAGACAAACCTTTAGAGACAGAAATTAGAGTAAGTGTTGCTTAGGGTTGGAATAGATGGGGAATAGGGAGGTAATAGCTAAAAGGCGCAGCATTTCTTTTTGAGATGATAAAAACGTTTTTAAATTCACTATCATACTGGTTAAACATATCTATGTACTAAGTATTAATATGTAAAAATCATTAGATTGTATATTTTACGTGGGTGAATTGTATGGTATATGAATAATTCTTAAAAAAGAAAGACAGATGGAAAGTGTTTTATAAGTGTGTTCTCACTAGCTTGGAGACATGCCTTTCTAATGGTTAAAGAAAGTGGCCAGAGAGCTGTTGAGTCTTAAGGACCAAGGGACTCTGGCACCCTAGGTCTGGGAGCTATAACAATGGCCACTGTCTAGGACTGAAGAATCTTGATGCCAAGTCTTGCCCAGAAGCTGCAATACCAGGTGCTGTCAAGGATTGAGGAATCCCTGTACCTATGCCCACTGCCTACCTCTAGCCAATGCTGCAGTGCCAGTTGCTGTTGAGAACTGAGGAATCTCAACCTCCTAGGCCTTCATGGGAGCTGTAACACTTGAAGAGCTGAGGAATTTTCACCTCCTTGGCCTACATAAAAACTATAACACTAGAAAGCACCACTTGCTGCTGCTGCTCTCACTGCTCCCATCTGTCTGCTGTCATCTCTTGCTGCCATCAAACAGTCAGAGATATAGACGCTGCCACAGACTAACACTTAAAAGGACTTCTTTTTGCCTACCCATGATTTCTATCCAGGTAGAGCAAAAGGACCTCAGCCAGCTTACTGGTGACAGAAAGCCAAAGCTTTTACATTCAAGGAGCCTTATTGGGTATTACTTCAGCAGAGCTGAACAGCCACCAGAAAGAGGGTGACAGCATTGGTTTTCATCAGGGATGGGTCTGGAAGACAGGATGCTTAAGAGGTCTCCAGGTCTCACACACACACACACACACACACACACACACACACACACACACACACACACACACACACACACACAGGGAACTACTGTCCTGCATGGCCTTTCAAATTCCACATGACCCTGCGCCTCTTTGTTTCTGATATTCTAATCCAAAAGATGGAAGTAAAGCCACTACTATACCACCTCCCTGACAAGAATAAATGTGATCCATTTATCTGGAGGTTATGCTGGAATTCCTAATACAGGCCTTCTAGGGAATCCTGTGATTGCAAAGTACCACATGTAACACTAACCTGCCTATTATTACCAATCAGGTTCAACGGGATACAGTGTTTGTATCTCCAAAAGCAGCCTTTTGGGTGAAACTTCCTTTGTCTTCCAATTCAGTAGGAGTAAATTTTATTTTCCAGTCTGCCCAAGACCCATTTATGATCTTTGCTTTTGGTACCATCATCAATATTAAACTAGACCCATAGAGAAGAATAGAGTGTGGAGAGAACACATCTCTTAGGAGGCTGGCACCTGTGGGTAAGGCAGCAGGCCTCTGCTCTGGCTGCCTGCTAGAGTCAGCTGGGAGCTTAAAATAAATCCACATCTGGGTCCTGCCACCCTAGATTGTAGTTTAACTGTAAGTGATAGAACCCTGAAGTCTGTACAAGGTTGAGAATCAGTTTGAGAATGACCGGTCCAAGGTGAAGAAATAAGCCAACTGGTGTTTACCTTGGGGTCAAACTCCAAAGCTACTGATAATTAGCCTGAGGAGTTAGTTGGAGGGATACTTCCCTCCACTGTCAGGAGTATCCAGGAAGACAGTGTCTATCTGTCTTTACCTGCTTCCTTTCCTCCCCACCTGACCCTTCTAATGCCCATTTGCCTTTACATACCAGTCTCTGTTGTTGTTGTTGTTAGGTGTCGTCGAGTCGGTATCCGACTCATAGCGACCCTCCGTACAACAGGGGAAACACTATTGTCGGTGCTTCTCTGCTGTTCATAGGGTTTTCAATGGCAGATTGATTTTTGGGAGGGGGTTGCCAGGTCCTTCTCCCAAGCCTACAGCTTCTGGTGTTCCCAGGCAGTCTCCCATCCAGGTACTAACCAGGCCCGACCCTGCTTAGCTTCCGAGATCTGACGGGATCGGATGCCACAGGGCTATGACTGCAGGCATACCAGTCTCTAGTCAGCCCTATTTGGGAATTTGATCCTGTTCAGATAGGAAACACAGGGAAGCCCCTGGGCTTAGGCAGAGGCTTCTCAGCATGGCTGTAGTGCACAGTGCCAGCTCCTTTTACCTGGTGCTCAGGTCCTGGCCTGGGTGCCTTCTGAAAGTCTTCTCTGAACTGACCCAGACTTCTGACTTGTGGTTGGCCCTGGCCTGGCTTAGCCTTCTCACTTAATCATTTACCCTGCTTTGGGCTCTAGATTTCCCTCTCCTTCTGCCTCACTCCTAGTTCTCTGCCCACAGCCATGGTGCCTCTTTTGTGACTTTCATCCACTGCTCTCTAGGGCCCCCTGTCAGCATACTTCTTGCCCTAGGTTATTTGTAGGGTCCTCTCCATATTTGCTCCCTGAGCCTCATAGCTCAGTTCACTCATGCACTTACAGATACTGGCCTACAGGGCTACCCATTCATTCGCAGTCTGTAGCTGCCAAGAAGTTAATTTATCTGAAATTCAGCCAAAGCTGACACGTGCCTCTTCTTTGAGATTTCCTGGAGTTGAATGAAAGGCATGAAATGGTCCATGAAACTTAGTACATCAGATGAGATAATGTCCATTAAAGGCCTTAAACTGTGATACAGGACCCACATACAAAGTATCAATAATAATAAGCAGCAGCTGCGTTGGATATGCAAGTCTGGACATGAGTGGTAGCTGGCCAGGAGCCCCAGTGAGGGGCAGAAACTGATAAAGGACATTCAAGCAAGATGTTTGTAAATCAGAAAAATTTAAAGGTGTGAGAGATCAGATCAGGTGAACAGATGGGCAGGGAGCAGTACAAGAAACAGAGGTCAGAGTTCATGAAATAGCCAGAAGCCTGGAAATAAGGAAGAGCTAAAGGATTTCAAAAGTATTTTTGGCTGTTATCTCAAAATATATCCAGAATTTGCTCTCTTGTCACTGTCTCCATGGCCACCACCCTGGTCTAAGCTGCCATCAACTTCTACCAAGACCAGTGTGATAGCTTCTTTGTGGTCCAGCTGATTCTGCCTTTGCTCCCCTACAGTCCATTCCCAACACAACAGTCCAAGTGATCCTACTTAAAGTAATACATCATGTCATGTCACCCCTCTGCTGAAAATACTTTAATGTCCCTCCCCCCCATCCTCCTCAGGATAAAAGCTCAAGTCCCTTGCCTTGGGCTCTCCCAGGTCTGGGCCCCAATTACTTCTTGCATCTAAGCCTCTGCTACTTGCTCTTCTGCCCCAGTCACCCCGGACTTCTTACTGTTTCTTGATCCACCAAAGTCATTCCTGTCTTGTGGGCTTTGCCTTACTGCTCCATCTACCTGGAGCCTTTCCTCCAGATAGCCACATAGTTCCTTCTCTCACTTCACTCAGGCCTAAGACCAGGTGTCCCCTCAGAACTTTGCCCTGACTTCTCTATCCTTTTCCCAGTTATATTTTATGCAGCACTGAAAAAAAAAAATATAGTAAGTCTTCATTAACTTACTGTCTGGCTGTCCTACCGTCACACAAGTTCTGTGAACATAAGAATTTTGTGTCTTGTTCCCTACTTTTACCATGCCTTGCAGTATTAAATGAATGAATAGATGGGTAAATAAATACATAGGATAGCAAATTTAAGACTCCAACAATAAGGCAAGATACCAATAAAAGGGGCAAAGAATTGTCTTAATACTGAGCACTCTTGTGATCCTGTGGAAATAAATACCTGTTCCCCAGAGTGAGTAGCCCTAGGTTTGCATGTCGAGATTACTGCCCTAATGAGACAAAGGGCTGGAGAAGCCCATCTGCCAGGCCTCTGCCCATTCTAGAGCTGGGCTATTCTGGTAACTCAAAGGCATTGAAGGGCCCAATGGGGAAGCTTCAAAGATGGCAACATTTTTATTGAATTCTCTCTCCAGAAGAATATAATTTTTAGTATTTTTGAATAAATTTCTCTTCACCATCTCCCTTCTCCTCTGGTGGACGTCCTTGGCCCACCCAGCTGCTTTCACACTTAAGGCAAAGCAAAACAGTGTGGTGAGCATTAGCATGGGCACTGGGCACCAACCTCAGCTCTGTATTTTCTTCTTCATTGTGTGATATTAGGCAAGTATTTAATTTCCCCAGAGCCTTACCAACTGAACCGTAAACAGGGGATAAGGATAGTGCCTTTGCTGGGGATATTAGAAGGGTGAGATGTGGTCCTGCATTTTGGGTACAACATTTGGCATGATGTTAGGCTTGGCAAATGTCCAGCTTGGCAAATGTTGTTGTTAGAATCAGGAGTGCTCAAAGAAATAGTTCTTGTTTAGAGCAGCTCCCCAGAGTTCCTAACTACAGAGCTTCTTAAACATTCATGTGGGACCACTATGTTAAAATGTAGATTTGATGCAAGAGGTAGAGGAGAGACTGATATTCTGCATTGCTGACCAGCTTCCAAGTGACGCTGTTGTCACAGACCATGCTTTGGCCAGATCCTGTACAAGAAAAGGCTGGAGGATAAAATATGGATGAACAAGTTTCCCTGAAGTCTTATGACTTCTGATTTAAATCTTAAAGGCAGCCTAAAGTTACCACATCCCAACCCAGAAGGGCTGTGTTGTTCTCAATCACTTATCTCCTGCTGTCCCTGGGTCTGATGCCAGCTGTACTCACCCTTCCCTACCATTTCAGTCCTGCAGTTTGGCCTCACCCTCCAAAGAGACTTCACTCAGGGCTGAGAAAGGAGGAGGGGGTGCTTCTCTTTTCCTTCAACCTGCTGCTGGGTTTCTGAGGCCTTTGGACATATGGCTAAGCACTTGTTTTCATGTCTGCTTAATGGTTTGTGAAGCAATTGCTGGAGGAAACACTGTTACAGCAAGCCAGGCCAGAGGGACAGAAGGACTCACGGGCCAATGTTATCTTTGCTGAGCACTGATCCTCTTCCTGCTCCTTTCCTCTCTCTGCCCAACAGTGACAGATGGCTTCCACATGGTCTGACCTACTATTGGGCCAGACCTGGCCAGATACTCATCCATCAGCTGCCCTATTTGGCCCCCCAGAGGGCACCCTGTGGTTTGGGGGAAGCAGAAGTTGGAGGTTTCATTTTGAATTCATCACATTTCATAGCTGTTGTAGTATAGTTTCAAGCATGGACAGTTCTTATTCCAGATGTTTACCATCCTGGTGTCCATATGTTTCAAGGTGGGATCAGCAGGTTTACATGATAATGTTAAACTAATTAATCATAAGCTGATACTTTAACAGCTTCAGGACCCAGAGTGGTCTCAGCACTACAAAGATATAAGCAATACATATGGTATTATCAAGCTGGATAAAGAAGGTGAGGCTAAATGTTCTTCATTGCTGTGGCATAATCTCTATTTTCTTACTGATATTGAACATTACTCACAAAGCCTCTGAAAGCCATATGGGAAAATATCCAAATATTTCTCGTAGCTTTCCTTCAGTGTCACAAAATAAAAACTTAATAATCTGCAGGACACAAGAAAAAAGCAATAAGCCGAGGGGTTGAGCAGAGGGGGAACCAATAGGCCTACCTTCTGTCTCATTCACCCTCTTTCTTTGTGACTTTGAACATGTCACTTGGTTGATTTAACAAATATTTTTAAGTACCAAGAAATGTCTGTCTACCCCCTTTTCCCTAATTATAATATTAGTGGCCTTGCTTTTCATACAAACAACAGAGGACTCAAAGTCTGCTTGCATTCTGCTTTGTACTTTATTGTTAGGAATATGTTTGTTTGTGTGCCTGCATGCACACTCGTGTGTTAACTGATTAGTGTACCTTGTCTGAGCAGAGACTGAAGGGATGAAAGCAGAATGAATGCTCATTGAGTTCTGAGTGCAGGGGGAAGCTAATTTTATATGAAGCACTTATAGATAATAATAATATAGTAATAATGCAGTAGATAGAAATAACAGTTACTGTTGCCATCTACTTATTAAGTGGCCAGTCATTGATTCACCAGTGGTCTTGCAAACCCATTTTACAGACAGGAGCATTGAATCTCAGAGAGGTTAAGTGACCTGCTTAAGAGTTTATAGTGTGTTAGAGCCTGTCTCAAACCAGCTCATGGAGAGCTACTTATCAAATTTTCATGACTTTTATTAGATAGTTGTTAAACATAGACAACACTTAAAACTAAAGCATATAATTAAATGTTATATTAAAAACAGAGATAATAAATACTCAAAACTCATCACTTCCAGGCCTACAACCATACCACTGTGGCATCTGATCCCGTCAGAACTCTGAAGCTAAGCAGGGTAGGACCTAGTTAGTAGTTGGATGGGAGACCACATGGGAACACTCAGTGCTATAGGCTTGGGAGAAGGACCCTGCAACCCACACCCAACAAACAATCAGCTATTGAAAATCCTATGAATAGCAGAGAAGCACTGATGATAGTGTTTCATCTGTTGTACCTAGAATTGCTATGAGTCGGACACCAACAGTACCTAAAAACATCACTTCCTGATTGTTTTATATTTCATGATAACTTATGTTCTTGAGGTTATTTTTATGTTTTTTCTCTATGTTGGAAATACTATACAATTGTATGATACTACTTATTCTTTCCCACTCCACATTTAGTAATATCACACTGGTAGCTTACAATGACTGTCATAGGAGTTTTTCACCATAGAAGTCATCCAATACTATACATCAGGGTTTGATTTACAGTTTTATTGGTTTTCTGGAGTCTTAAAAAAATCAGAGAGAAAATGTTAAAAACACATGAACTTGGATTCTGAAAAACTTTAAAATGATTTTATAATCCTATCCTTATAAATGTAGTATTTGAAACCTATTTGTCTGTTTTACTATATATAAATTATATTCCACTTTTTAAAAAAGCGTTGTCAAAGTCAAAAGAGATGGAGAAATGTGAGTAATTACAATAGTGATTAAATATAGCCAAGTTAAATCTATCAAAGATATATTAAAATAATTTTTAAAATTAAAAATGCCAAATCTGTTAAAATTAAGAATGCTCAGATGCTCCTAACATTATTTATAATGTGGAAAAAAGAAACTAGCAACAACCTTCTCTAAGTAGAACAATGAGGCCTGGAGGTATAACTCAGTAGTAGAGGGCTTGCCTAGCATACACAAGGCCCTAGGTTCAGTCTCCAGCACTGCAAACACAAAACAAAACAACAGCACAGTTGGATAAAAGTAGGGAGGCTGAATGTAAATTCCTCTAGCTCTCTCATCCATAGACAGCTGATGTTTTGATTATTAACTTTAGTGAAAAGGGAAAATCTTCTGCATATAATCTTAAAGACAAAATTTTCCCTGATTATTAATATGTATATGATATATATTTTTTAAAAAACAACTTTTCTATATATAACAGAATAGAGAAGAGAAAAAGGCCCTAAAGAAAAGTTACCACCATCATGTATAACTGGTACAAAATAAGCAAGCATTCACCGACTAATAACATTTGGGTATGCTTTCCTGGCATGCACAATATTTCTCTCAGTGGAGGCAATACTATTTAGATATTTTGTACTTAACGTTTTAATTTAACATTCTATTTTCATTTGGCCTGAATGGTTTCACTGAGTACCTTTGGTCTTCTGTCAGTCATTTGCCTGGTCTCCCTCCCTTGGCTTTTGAATTTGGAGAGTCAAGGTCTCCAGGGCTTGTCAACAGGTCTGATCCCATTTAGGGAAAGTGCCCCCAAAGCAATTAGTTATGCCTCACCTCCTGTGATGGTCTGATAGGTAGAGCACTACTTTCATTTTCATATTAACCATTGAAAAACTGTAGCCCCATAAACTGTAATGGAGTTGGGAACCCCTTACTTAGAATTTATTCCTCCCACAAACTGCTCTTTGATGACTTTCCTCTGCCTCTCTGGAGGTGACAAGTCACACTGACCCTACAGCACAAAATGAAGGGCTCTGCACCCAGCATGGGGAGGATGCTTCTATACCCTTTGGCAGTCCAGTTCATGAAAAGCAGAAGAATCTGTCTCTTTGTATGAGGACAAAATATTCCCACTTTGGGGTGCTGTGGATGTGGCAAATGCATGCCACACTAGTGGAGGTGCCTCAAGACATGTACTCCAAGACACAGAGATATGTCTTTTTCCAACTGAAGGTATAGAAAGACACTACTTTGAAAGAGCATGACTCCAAAAGCAAGTTACTGGCTGATTCTGAACTCTCTGATCTCTCTGGGTCAAGGGAAACCTTGTAGATATTTCAGACCTCCAACCTCTTGGTCCCTAGGGGAAAAGTGTCTGCCAACAGGGGATGTGTAGTAAGTAAGGCAGAGTCCTGACCAGCAGCTAGGGGAGTTCTGACAACTGTAGGGCTGGGACATATGTGGCAGATCCTATGGAAAGGGCCTCTTCCCAGGAATAGTACAGGACATTGTGTGTGATGTGCCCTGTGTGAAATACAGGGGGACTTTTGGCTACTTATTTTACCTCTTGTTAGAATAATTGATAGACTTTTCTTTTTGTTGTACTTTTCACTAGTATTCCAATTTGATTTGCATGACTTGGGGAGTTAATGCAAATCTGCTAGAATTGGATGGTGGAAAAGATAGGACATCCATCACATTAATGGTCATATGCCAGGCAACTGGCTGGATGCTCTATGTTATCTCATGTAACTCACAGAATTTCTGGTTCAGAGTGGGGTCCTGTGACCACAATAGTATAAAGTTCACCCCTGCTTTTGGGAATGAAGTGAATGTCATTCAAATAATGCACATTCTTGGCAATGATCTTCTCTTATAATCAGCCTCCAACATAGATCTTAAGTTAACCAAAATCATAGCTTGCCTCAAACAATTGTTTCTAGAAGAACCATGTCTCTTTCAGAGTATGTCATAACAGAAACCTCATTTATAAAGAAAATTTGCCTGTGTTTTTTATCCCAGTAAGGGGGCAACGAACCCAGGGCCTCACACATTCTAGGCAAGTGCTCTATCATTGAGCTACACTTCCAACCTCTTTTTTGCTTTTTATTTTGAGACAGAGTCTTGCTAACCTGTGTAGGCTCCCTCTGGCCTCAAACTTGAGATCCTCCTACCTTAGCCTCCAAGTCAATAAGATTATAGGTGTATGTTATAATACTTGGCTGCCCGTGCTTTTTGATGAAAACTTATTATCTTGTAAGTAACCTTGCATGTTTTTGTAGCCAGTTGAGGTAAGCCAGCAACCAGGTTCAAAATGTGAGCCCTTTTGGCAGGACTAAAAACTATCATCAGGATTCTGCCTAGTAGTTCTTTTGGTGGATCTTAGTTGATCACAGCAGGAGACAAGGCCTAAGGAGAAGGGGCCCTCACTTGTGATCTCCAGTTGATTACTTTAGGAATGAAACAAGAAAATGGAGAATTTTATAGGCAACAAAAGTTGGGGCAGTATTCCAATAAAGAGGGTTTTCAAATTAGTGAGATTTTGCTGGAATTTAGTCATTTTACTTGCTTGTGATGAAAATGATGAGAGAGGAGACTTTTAGGGAAAGTAGGATGGGTGGATGATACAACAGATATTGCTGTAAGCCCATTCCATTCTGCTGGATAGATCTTAGTTACATCTCAGAACATGCCAAATTTTGAGTAATGACAATAAAAGCACTGCATACGAATGAAGAATTGAGTAAAGAAGTTTTGAGATGAGGATTTAAGAAGATACTCATCAAGGGCTAGGAGTATAGCTCAGAGGCAGAGTGCTTGCCTGACGTGCATAAGGCCTATATTTGATCCCCAGCAACACAAAAAGAAAAGAAAAGAAAAAGCCATACTCTGTGGTACACACCTATAATCCCAGCAACTCAGGAGGCTGAAGCAGAATTGTGAATTTGAGGCTGAAGACAGCCTGCACAATTTAGTAAGCTTCTGTCTCAAAAAAAAAAAAAAATTAAAAAGAGGCTGGGGTGCAAGTCAGTGGCAGAGCATATGCCTACCATGCACGATGCCCTAGGTTCAACCCCCTAGTACTTCATAGGGCGAGGAGAAAGAGAAGAAGAAGAGAAGGAGAAGGAGGAGGAAGAGAAGTAGTAGAGAAGGAAGAAGTGGAGGAGATAATCCATCAAGCCAGATTGTTAGTCATATTGTCTTTTAGCTGGGGAAGCTGGATAGTCTGAGTAGCTTAGCCCAGGGGAATGGGCTAAAGAGAAGAGGGAGAGAGAAGGGCAGCTGGCCCTTAGTCATGTGGGACCTGAGGAACTCAGATGACCCAGCTCCAATTTTGGTGCTCACACTACAGAGCAATAAGCAGAGCCGGGATGAGGTGCTACAGGCTGACTATGCTTTCCTGTGGGTAGGCAGCACTACTGTCCTTACCTCTTGGCACTGTTTATTCAGAAATGGAAGTTCTGAGATCACTTAATTCAAGTCCCTCAATTTACAGGTGAGGAAACTGAGGCACAGAGGAGTCAAGTGACAAGTGAGTGCCAGAGCTGGGATCAGAACTCATATATCTTGACTCTTGGCCCAGTAACTTAAATGGCCTAACTGATGGACCACTCTACAGAAAGAAAAGCATTTGAGCAGGGAAGAATGGAAAAGCCAGGCAGAAGGGAGTACATGGAGGGCACAGCTGGTAGGAGATGGAAAGGCCAAAAAGAGCCAAAATATCCATTCCTTCTGGCCAGGTCCCAAGGACAAACATACGTCCCAAATGTTACTCAACAGAGTCATAAACAGTTACACAGAAGAACCACATGATGGATTGATCAAAAGCTGAGAAATGTCATTTTTGCCTAAAAACTAAGTATCCCTCTTTATTCACAGTCTTAATGCAGCTCTTTGACCTTGTTCTTTCCTTTTGAGTCTTTGTCGACCTTCCCTGGCATTCTCCCTTCACATTTGGTTTCTGGTTTTCCTTGTACTTAGGCACAACTGCTCTTTAGAATCTATGTGCCCATTTCCCTCAGACTTTAGGGTAAAGAAAACGAAGAAGATGATAATGAACTTGGGCAGTGCAGCTTGCTTCAATGTCCTGAAATTCTGAAAAGGAGCTGTAGGGAAGAGCAGTGAGCAAGTGTGTAAGTCAACATTCTATTATTCCTCTATTGTAAAGGATCCTGCCTCAACTTCTTTTGTGAAGCATAATTATTTGTTAGTTTTAGTAAGACATTTCCCTGCCCCCTGATAAGGAAAAACAAAAGCATTCACTGTGCTAGTCTGTAGAATGCAAAGCTAAATTCTGGTCTTTTTTTGTTTGTTTTTAGTACTTATCTGTGATCACATGCTTAAGGATTGGAGGGGACTTGGGAGAGCTGCCAGCTCCCCAACCCCCTCTGGCACAGGAAGCCCCTTCCCAACATCTCTGCTGCAAGCTCAGACAGACCCCCTTCCTTCTGAATCTCATAGTGACTTGCTTCTACTTCTGTGGAAGTGCTTACTTCATTTTGCTGTAAATTACAGTTATTTGAGGATTCATCTTAAGTCTCAGCTGTGAACCCCTGAGGGCAAGGAGTGGGTGGGCAGGAATCCTGTATCATTCTTCTTTGATCTCCCACAGTTCCTAACATAGAGCCTAGCCCTGATCTCCATAAATATTTGAATGAATGACAAGCTGTTAACAGTCTCAGGAGCCAGCCACAGTGGGACATCTCTAATAGCTAGAAAGTTCATCTCCCTGTGTTCCCAAGGGTTGGGGGAGAATATAAACAGGTGGTGATGACAAAGGGCTAGTATCCATAGGGACAAGGTAATGTCCTACTCTTATTGCTTTTATTGCATCCCATCTGACCAAAGCTATATACAAGGCCTTTCCCCAGGATAGGAAAACCCAACACAATAGATAGATCTGGCTAAAATGGATGAGATGTGGTAGATTCCAGGATTTGAACCTGGTTTGAGAGGACAGCTCTATTAGATACTATCAATGTCCCACCCATATCCCTTCAGCACACCCTGGAAGTCATCTATATATGACTACCATGCAGATTGACAGCTTCTTGAGTTTCTCTGTAATAATGGCTCTCTGGCCTTAGGAGTATGCTTGGCCTGTGTGTGGGTCAACCTGTAGCCATACCACTGTGGCATCTGATTCCATCAGATTTCGGAAGCTAAGCAGGATCAGGTCTGCTTAGTTCTTGGATGGGAGACCACCTGGGAACACCAGTGCTGTAGGCTTGGGTAAAGGAACCAGCAACCCACTCTCCCCTAAAACAGTCAGCCATTGAAAACTCTATGAACAGGAGAGAAGCACTAACAATACTGTTTCGCCTGTTGTACGTAGGGTCATTGTGAGCCAGACACCCATTTAATGGCACCTAACAACACCACCCCCAGGAGGATCTTTTAATCAATGAGCAATGGGACTTAAGTGTATAAATAGCCCAGATTCTTCACCCCAATAGCTTGGAGGGGTATTTTTATAGAATTTCTCAAAAGGTCTCCAGGGGCACTGAACCCAGCTGCTCATAGCACTAGCCCACTAAGTAATACATCCTTTATCCATCTCTCCTCCTTCCTCTGTGACTTCCCCTGTCCCTTACTGTGCTTCCTGGAAACATACCCAAATAAACTAGCTGCCCCAAGTCGTTGTCTCAAGGTCTGCTTTGGGGAGAATCCAAAGTAAGACAATGACAGGAGCCAGCAATTGGGGGAAGGGGGGACAGATTTCAATGTTATTCCCTTAGAAGGCAAAGCTATTAAAATTAGTACATGCTTTTTCCTCCTCTTTCCCTCTTCTATTTCTAACTGCGGTGTTATTTTTTTCAGTCAGTTCTATAAATAGAGCTTAATTTTCAGTAGAATTTGTGTCCTAACTCAGAAAATAGGGCTGATAATGATTCCTAAATCTTTGAAGGATAGCTATTTCACATAACAATGAGGCCAATGATATTTAGCTCTATTAAGGAAGTACCCTAAGTCAAGAAGGGCTCATGCTAGACTAAAAACAAGGATGGTACGTGGGAGTTATTAGATATCAGGATAGATTTATGTTTAAGTACCTTACTTAACCTATTAACTTCCACAGAAACCTTTTAAGTTAAGGGAGACCTTATCAACCTGGCCTAGGTTTGGGATGGAATGCTTGGAGGTTGTGGACAGCTGAGATGGATGGGGACCATGAGGGAAGTAGGAAAGGAAAATAAAGAACCTTCGTTAAACCTACCCAGAATTAGTGAACTACACCTGACTCATAGAACCTAGAGAAAATGCTGAAGAATATTTATTATCATTTGAGAGGATTTGTAACAAAGAGTGAGGATATGTGAATAACCTGCCTGCCTTCTTCAGGCAGGTATTGTGTGATTCACAAGAACTCCTAGTAGATGCCACAATATTACTTAGTTGTTTTGACACCTCAGACAATTAATAGGAGGTAGCAGTTAAAAATAACCAGGATCACTACTGTCTTATGTTTGTGGACTTTTTCTTTTGCTGGCCCATTGGAATACCACGCGTTTGTGAATTTTTAATTGACATGCAAAGATGGGAATGCATATAAACAAAACACAAGATGAAAGGAGACAGCAAGTCAAGAGAGTGAGATCAAGTGGGAGAAATGTTCCCAAGTCAAGCAGGCACACACAAATGGGTTCCACAGATATTATTTTTAGCATGGAATAACATCATGGCTGTGAACACTCTCTTTATGTAAACCCTAGCTGATGGCTAGTATCTCAGCTCTTTAGGTAGAGAAAAGGGGGGTGGGAAGATGAGAGGGATCTCTTTAGTCAATGATAGGAAGATGTTGAATACCATGTCTCATTTACCCTCTTTAGTGAGCACTGCAGCCATTTTGTAGGGAACAATAATGCTGTTAGTCCAACTCTCTTCTAAGCAAGAGAGATATCTTTGCCTCCTTCAATTTGTACCCTAGCCTGACCCATTGCTTCCAATGAATGCTCTTAGAAGGACTATACTATTCCTCTAGAGTGACTTCATAAGTTGGTTATGAGGACTACATAAGATATTCCATGGTAAAGTGACTGTCTTAATGTGCATTCATGTTATTATTGTTAGGTGCCCTTGAGTCATGTACAACTCATAGCAATCCTATGTACAACAGAGTGAAACATGACCTCACAGTCTGCCATGCCTAGCACTATTGTCAATGCTTCTCTACCATTCATAGGGTTTCCAATGGCTGATTGTTTCAGGAGTGGGTTGCCAAGTCCTTCTCCCAAGCCTACAGCATCCAGTATTCCCAAATAGTCTCCCATCCAAGTAATAACCAGGCCCGACCCTGCTTAGCTCCTGAGATCTGATGAGATTGGACACCAGCATGGTTGGCACAAAACTGTGCTGGTTACCCAGAGTGAAAGATCTCAGCTACTGTCCCTGCCATCTGCCAAGATTTCATGTCATAAAGAAAGATTTCCCTTGGGCCTGAAACAGATGCAATAGTATGGACTGTACTGTTGTTGTTGTTAGATGCTGTCAAATCGATGTCTAATTCATAGTGACCTATGTACAACAGGCAAAACATTATTGTCACTGGTTCTCTGCTATTTATAGGGTTTTTAATGGTGGATTGATTTTTGCAAGTGGGTTGCCGGGTCCTTCTCCCAAGCCTATAGCACCTGGTGTTTTCAGGCAGTCTCCCATCCAAATACTAACCAGGCCTGACCCTGCTTAGCTTCTGAGATCTGACAGAATTGGATGCCACAGTGCTATGGCTGCAGGCAAATGGACTGTACTAGCCTCTCTCAAACTTCTTATTTTGGGTGACATCCTTCCCCAAATATGCACCCACCCCAAAAATGCCCAGTGGATGCCTTTTCAGCCTCTGCCCCACTAAGGACTCTCTCTTTCCTTTGCTTCCCAGAATGCTTATGTCAACATCAACCGCATCATGTCAGTGGCTTCCCGCCTCTCAGAGGCTGGCCACTATGCTTCCCAGCAAATTAAGCAAATCTCCACTCAGCTGGACCAGGAGTGGAAAAGCTTTGCTGCTGCCCTGGATGAACGCAGCACCATCTTGGCCATGTCTGCTGTATTCCATCAGAAAGCCGAGCAGGTAAGGCCCAGGAATTTGCTGCAGCTGCTGGCAGTATGAAGGATATAGGGGCAGGGGATGGCAGTCTGGGAGCACAAACAGTCTCTCCACAGAGAGCCCTCATTATCTTTTTAAAATGCCCAAGACCCTGCTGAATAGATGCAGCAATAACTGGTATTTTGCCTTCTCATGGTCCCTGTATACAGGAAAAAACATTGGTAACTTTCAGTGGCCTTGCTGTTCTTATAAACAAGAGGGAACTCAAAGTCTGCTTGCATTCTGCTTTGTACTTTATTGTTAGGAATATGTATGTTTGTGTGTCTGCATGCAAGCTTATGTGTTAACTGCTTAGTGTACATTGTCTGGGAAGAGACTGAAGGGATGAAAGCAGAATGAATGATCACCGAGTTCTGAATGCAGGGGGAAACTAATTTTATATGAAGCACTTAAAGATAATAATAATATCGTAATAATGCAGTAGGTAGAAATAATAGTTACTGTTGCCGTTTACTTATTAAATGGCCATTGATTCACCAAGTGGTCTTACAAACCCATTTTACAGACAGGAGCATTGAAGCTCAGAGAGATTAAGTGACCCGCTTAAGAGTTTATAGTGTGTTAGAGCCAGCTCAAACCCGCTCATGGAAAGCCAATTGTCAAATTTTCATGACTTTTATTAGCTAGTTGTTAAACATAGCCATTGCTTAAAACTAAAGCATATAATTGCCTGCAGCCGTACCACTGTGGGATCCGATCCTGTCAGATCTCAGAAGCTAAGCAGGGTTGGGCCTGATTAGTACCTCCTGGGAACACCAGATACTGTAGGCTTGGGAAAAGGACCCAGCAGCCCACTCCCAAAAAATAATCAGCCATTGAAAACCCTATGAATAACAGAGAAGTATGACAATACTTTTTCATCTGTTGTACATAGGGTCTCTGTGAGTAAGACACTGACTCAATGGCACCTAACAACAACAAAGCATATAATTAAATGTTATATTAAAAACAAAGACAATAAATACTCAAAACTCATCACTTCCTGATTATTTTACATTTCATGATAATGTATATTCTTGAGGTTATTTTTATGTTTTCTTTTCTATGGTGGAAATACCATACAAATGTATGGTACTAGTTATCCCTTCCCACTCCACATTCAGTAATGTCACGTTGGTAGCTTAAAATGACTATTGTAGGAGTTTTTCACCATCAAAATCATCCAATGCTATGCACCAGGGTTTGATTTATGGTTTAACTTGTTGTTTGGAGTTTTAGGAAAATGAGGAAGAAAATGTTAAAGACAAAAAAACAAGCAAAAAAAAAAAAGGACCTTAAAAGATTGTAATACCCACAATTGGGAAAATATCCTTCCAATGTTCAAAACAATCATTTGATTCACCAAAGAAGTCATCCACATCACTGATGAACAATCAATGTGTTGACATAAGTCTTCATTTTTGTCTTAGTTAAGTGAAAATATCACCCAATGTGATAACAGATATGAGTTTATCACTTGCATTCATAGGTTGACTAAGATACTAGAGTTCAACAAAAGCATCCTATGAGAATCAGTTGGCTATATGAAAGTACAGAAAATAAACATTGTATATGTTATTATTTGTGAAATCTGTGTTATATGTCCTTTATGTCAGTAAAATTTCTAATGTGTTACATGTCCTTTATATCAGTAAAATTTCTAATGTACTTGTGTATGTGTAATATACAAATATATGCACATATATGCACTCACACATAAATATTCATATACACACATACATTTGTATGCTACAATCTCCCAATCCTTGGGCAGCTTGGGTTTCATCCCAGTGAATATAACATTAAAGCCCGTGATCATAAAATCTAAGTTTCTTTCTTGGTATCACATTTGGGTAACTCACATGTAAAGGAACATCAGACAATGTGGTCATACCTTAAATCTCTCCCCCTGTTGCCCAGTCTAACAGGAGAGGCAATATGGGATAATTAAAAGGGTCTAGACTTTGAGACCAGACATGTGGTTTCTAATCTCAGCCCCACCATTCATTAACTCCTAGGTAAGTCCCCCCACCATTTTGAGCTTATTTCTTCCTCTCTAATGTGAGCCTAATCATAAATTTCACAGAGCTATTATAAGGATATCACATGACAGATGGAACATCTAAGGTGTGCTTATTAAATGGTAGACAGTACTACCATCGGAATTTGTTCCACATACTGTCCTAGTATCTTTCTATTTTCTCCACTTGTGTTTTTTGTTTGCTTGTTTATTTGTTTATTTGTTTGTTTCAGTACTGGGGGTTGAACCCAGGGCCTCACGCTTGCATACTTTGCAAGTGCTGGACCACTGAGCTGTGCCCTCAGCCCATTTTTTTACTTTTTGAGACAGGGTCTCGCTAAATTATGCAGACTGCCTCTGGTCTTGAACTTGCGATCCTCCCGCCTCTGCTTCCCCAGCCACTGGGATTACAGGTGTGCGCCACCCCACCTGGCTCCACTTGTGTTTTATTTTCACCTGCAACCTTCCCATTTACCGAAATAAATACTTGTCACAGGTCAACCACAGGCCTACATTTTGAAAGTGATCTAGCCATATCTTTTCTTTTTTTAAAGTTGTGACTGGCTAATTCTTAGGACCATGAGGGTATTGATGTGCAGTCTCTTGTTCTTTCTTCAGCTCTATCACTTGCACACTTTATTCAAAATTTATCCACATTGACAAGGAAGACTCACACCTTCTTTCTTTGTCTCTGCCTTTTTCTCCTCAAGCTAACCATTGTATGAGATCTTCTATCAGACTCCTGTTAGAGTGTTACAAAGAAATTCCAAAGGCGTGGAAGAGCTGTTCCCCTACAGATGATATAAGAATGTCAGGTTGCTCTCAGGCTCCTTTATAAAGTAGTTACTGATGGAGCAATAACTCAGCACAGAAGCTTCTGAGATGTCATCAAGTATGTGCAATCTGATACTGGATGACACCTGGCACTCTTTCAGAATTTCTAAGAGATGGTCTAAAGTGTCAAAAGATATACAGAATGGAAGACCAATTATAAAAGCCAACAAATCAGAGGGTGAGAGCTGACACTGACACCAAGATGAGCAGGCAAATAGTTGTAGGAGAAAATGAAGAGAGTAACTGGAGGAGTTAAATTTAGTTGATATTTCCTGACTTGGATTGGTTTGGATCAGAGCAATTTTATTTGTATGTAATTTTCAATGCAATGTTTTCCGATACTACCAGTTCTTTAGCAAAACTCAAACCACGTTTCTCTTTAGCTGGGGAGAAAAAAAGAACTGATTCAAGACTATTTTTTTCTATGTGTTTATTTAGGCCGTTCTTTATTGTCCTCCTATGGGCTATTCTAGGCAATGAGATAAAAGGGTATTTAGGCAATTAATTTAAATAGAGCTGTGCACCCAGGCGAGAGGAATCACAGACAGAACCATTCCAGACTGTTGGGTGAAGAATTATTTGCATTTTAAAGGTGTATTTTTCCACCCAATAAATCTGGGTGATTTTAGATAGCTCACCCTTTGTGCATGGAGACCCATAGTTTTCCACAGTTGTTAATTTTAATTTTTAGATAATTTGATATCTATTAAGATCTGTGTCTATATATCACATCCCAAGAGCCATTGCCACTGTAGGCACAGCCCAGTCTGTCCCCCTATGCTGTCCCTCTCTGCTCCTACCTGCAGGGGCCTAGTGCACCTGGGAATCCCATTGAGCCTTGATCTCTATCCTATATAGGAAGGGTCTCAGGTCCTAGGGATTCCTGTGGTCCTATGGCAGGTATTCTTTGCTTCTCTTCACTATTCAGTGTACACAATGTGAAGCACAGATGGGCAACCTCTCATTATGTTGCATACAGCCCCTCTTGTATGCCTATGAGTGTGCACTGAGCAAGGAACTCTCATGTATCTGTGGGCTGTAGTAAGCTGTGTCCACGCCTGTACTTTGCAGTTGCCATGTAGGCATAACCTACTGAACACCCAAATGACTCACCCTGAAGTTTCATAATAGTGGCCTTTATGGAAGCTTACTTCCCAAATGGCTGCCTGGTCTGGACTTCTTACTAGAGTTAGCTCTGCCCACTGCACTGGTCTCTGAAGACTGCCCAAAACCCTCATGCTTGTTCCCAAGGAGGTCTGACCCTCTCTATCTAACTTACCCATTACTCACCCCAGTTTCCTCCCACTCACCCACTCAGTATCTCCTTCCAGTTCCTGTCAGGAGTGGACGCCTGGTGCAAGATGTGCAGTGAAGGTGGCCTCCCGTCTGAGATGCAAGACCTGGAGCTGGCAATCCACCACCATCAGTCCTTGTATGAGCAGGTGACCCAGGCCTACACAGAGGTAAGAACTGAGAGGGGCAATAAGAGATACAGAGCATGTGGGTATGTAAGGCAGAGCACTGCCCTGTACACTGTGGAATAGCCTAGGTTAGATTAGGAAGAGAAGCAGTTTCCTCCTTCTAGAGACATCTTTAGGAATCTTGATCTGTGCCCTTGGCTGTTCAGGCAAGAGCAGGTACACTCAGGGTCACTAGCAGGCACTACTCAGGCATGTAGGTTTTTTTCTCTCTCTTTCTTACACACACACAACGCACACATGCCTACACACCTGCCTCTCCCTGTGTGTGAAGACTGGACTTCATCGCCAAGGGTTAGGAATATGAGGAAACAAGATTGACTTCTCTGTGTTCGCTTTCCAGTTGGTGAGTAAATGTGTGCACACCACTCCTGTCACCCCTTTTTCCTTTTTTGAAGCAGTTCATCAGAAAACACTAGTTTTCTCACTAGAAGATCCAGAGAACACAAGGGGTGGAGATAAGTGTGCAGGAGTGAGAAGCTGCCATGCATGTGAAGGGCAAAGTAAAAGTTTCTTCCATTTAAAAAATCAAAGGCAGATAGAATGTTACAAGGTGAAGAAGGGGAAAAACTTCTTGACATTCGCATTCATGTGGGCATACACAAATCAGGACATTCACTGATGGTGTGGGTTCCAAGGGAGGGGCTGAGGGGTAGAAAGAGATGGGAGGATCAGGAAGCCAGATGATGAGGGGAAGTGAATGAACATCTGTCTAGCCTGTGCTTCTCTTCTGGGGCAAGGCCAATGAGAGGAGGGTTCATCAAAGTGAGTTCCCTCCCAGACCACCTGTATCAGCCTCACCTGAGGTGGTGGCTGAAGATTCAGACTTCTGGGCTCCACCCTAGACTGAAGCAGAATGTCAACAAATTGAGCCTAGAACCTACATTTTATTTTATTTATTTTATATTTTTCTTTTTTCATTGGCAGTTTTTAATGTGCAACTTAATGGGTCTCATTATAGCATTGCCATACATGCAGTTCATTGTACAATGCTTATGTTCTCTTCCACCTTACCCTCCCATGAGCCTCCTCCCCCATCCCATCCCTACCAATGGTCTCCCTTCTTAGAACTTACATTTTAGTAACTATTATCTCAGTTGAGTTTGTTGCATGTTAGAGTCTAAGAACCAGTGGCTTGTGGGTGAGAGTAAGGATTTTTGCCACAGTGAAAACTGAGTTTGAATCTTGGCTCCCCTCTTTGTTAGCTGTGTGACCTCAGCAAGTAGCTTCACCAGTTGGAACCTCAGGTTCTTTTTATGAAGTGAAGCTGGTGATGCTTGCCTCCTGGGATGGTATCAAGTGTTGTAAAGATAATATATGTAATGTGCTCAGTCCAGTGCCTGATAGCTTTTGTTAGGTGCCGTCGAGTTGTGTCCGACTCATAGCGGCCCTCATAAGGTTTTCAATGGCTGATTGTTTCAGGATTGCCTTAGGAGTGGATTGCCACGTCCTTCTCCCATTTTTGGGGTGCTGGGAATAGAACCCGGTACCTCAGAGATGGCAGAGCATCGCTCTACCAACTGAGCTAAATCCCAGCCCAGGGCCTGACAGTAGTAACTACTAAACATGATATCAGATTTTGTCATTCTAGGTTGCACAGAGGATGAGCCAAATCCAATCTCAGCATCTCTGATTCCAATGGCCCAAAACTTTCCCTTATGATAACTGTCTTGCTGCCCATAGGTCAAGAACCTCTAAAGTTGTTGTTTTTAGGTGCTGTTGAGTCGGTATCCAACTCATAGTGACCCTGTGCACAACAGACGAAGCACTTGTCAGTGCTTCTCTGCTATTCATAGGGTTTTCAGTGGCTGATTGATTTTTGGGAATGGGTTGCCAGCTTCTCTCAAACCTCTAAATTTACTCCCTGTAAAATACAGAAGTAGAGAGTACAGAGGTGATTACTGTGCTTACAATGGTCACACCTGTGAAGTGTGTGTGAATATACATATAGACACGATGTTTCTCTCAACTTCCTAGCATTATGGATCTCAGACGCTCCTCCTCCAAGCCCACTTCAGAGGTCAGGGGAAGTACCTGCCTCCTACAGATGTGAAGAGTGAGGCAAAGGGCTGGAACTCATGTTGATCTGGATTTCCAGGACTTGGCTTTCTGTCTCTAACTACCCCTGGCCCTGGACATAATACCCAGAGGTAGCATTTGCTCAGAATTCCCTGAAGAGAACTGTCCCAGGTTTGGCCATAGGGCATTTGCCCCATTCACATCTATGGAAGGTACTGCCTCTGCATTGTTTATATGCTACCTCCGCTGGCAGTAAATTATGCGAGATGGGTGATGAGATTGGGAGGTGGTGAGGATACTGGTGGGTGGTGACTGTTTCGTCTCCCACCTCAGCCACACTCCGCCCCACTGCTACTCTAAAGTACCCCTGGCCTGAGGGCATTTCTGTGGTATGAGCAGGAAACCAGCTGCCTCTGGGTCCTGGACTCCCAGCCAGCCTAAAGATAGGATGAAAGGAGGCTGCCAGGCTGTGAACAGCTCCTGGTTCATTATTATAGAGAGAAAGGGAAGTATGCTTCTTTTCTACCTTGCCATCAGGAAAAGAAGACCATTTCAATTCCACACCACCTTCAACTTTGGTATTAACCAGATTTGAATGGTAAAATTTCTATGAATTCTACAATGTCCCTGTTATAGATTGGGAAGGCCCATGTCTGCTCTACTGGGAACTCTGACCAAACACTTTAGGGCCACTGATGTCTATCCTAGGACACCACTTTCCAGAATTATTGGGGCCCATGATTGTTATAAAACTCCAGTGAGAGGAATGCAGGGATGCCACCCCCACTATTGTCAACATGCAGACTGAGGTTGAGGGGCTCAGGAGCATGGACAGTTGGTGTGTCCACAGTCTCAGGGTCCCTGGCTTACTCTGTGTGTGCTAGAAAGATGCTTTTTGAAAGAAAAGGGTCATAGAGAGAGAGGAAAGGGTGAAAAACAGACAAAGATAAAAGAACAAAATGACCAATAAAGAAGACAGAAGATAGGAAACCTAATGGTGATGATGTAGATGAAGATGATGAAAATAAAATTGGTAGCCAATACAATGTGCTGGGCCCTATTTTAAGCACTTTACACATGTTAATTCATTTAATATTCACCACAGCTATATGAAGTATGTACCATTATCATTCCTTTCTTACAAACAAGAAAACTTAGGCTCAGAGCCCCTGATTACACATGTAGAAATGCAGAGCCAGAAAGAGGAAGTTGAAAGAAAGAGCAGGAGTTTAGGATGATGACACGTTTGGCTTCGTTTCTGAAGTAAACTTCTCCTGCCTGATGTCATCATTGAGTCATTCAGAATACTCATCAAGCACCTACTATGTAACAGACAGTGTCCTACACACTATGGAAAGGGCCTCGAGAAAGGCAGAGTCCCTGCCCTCATGCAGCTGAAATTTAAGAGGGGAGAGAGTGTGTCATAGACAACTGGCCAGTGCTCCAAGAACTCTTCCCCTGCCCCAGAGCCCCAGATGATCTGCCCTTCCCTAAGCTGTGGCTGGGTACCCTGAAAGTCATGCCTGGCTGGCACATTCCTTAGTTGTGATGAGCCTAAGGAGGACTGAGATTCTTAGGCCTAAGTAGAACCCCCCTGACAGATTCTCCTTGCCTCTCTCTGGACCTTGCTTGCTTCTCCTCTCCTTTGACCTGAATTGCCTTCTTTCTTGTAGGTCAGCCAGGATGGCAAAGCACTGCTGGATGTGCTGCAGCGTCCCTTGAGTCCTGGGAACTCTGAGTCCCTCACGGCCACAGCCAACTACTCTAAGGCAGTGCACCAGGTGCTGGACGTGGTGCATGAGGTGCTGCACCACCAGCGGCGACTTGAGAGTATCTGGCAGCACCGCAAGGTGCGGCTCCATCAGCGGCTGCAGCTCTGTGTCTTCCAGCAGGATGTGCAGCAGGTAACAGGTTTTGCTCCCCAGCAGCCATTTTCTGTCCCCAGGAGGCTGACTGAGCTTGAGGCCCTGACCTAGTGATCAGGCCCAGTGAAGCCCAGACTGATAGAGGGAAGATGACAGTTCAGCCCTCTGTGGCTCCCTGACACCCTGCAAGCAAAGGAGAGAGAGAGAGAGAGAGAGAGAGAGAGAGAGAGAACACTGGATTTGTTTATTGCATGCTTCTTTGGGGGCCTTCTTACCTCTGGTGTTGGGAAGGGAGGCTCAGTCTCAGGAATAGAAATTCCTTGCAATCACATTTTTCTGTTGGTGATCTTGACCCTCATGCAGACAGTGAGATTGCTAGACAACTTGGGGGCTGTGGGATCCTTTGAGCACTGTCAGGGTTGGACCTCACAAAAAGTGAGCTCATTTCTCAATCAGGAATGGGTGGCCTGCTGGAGTTGGGGTAGGGCGGGGTACAGGGACTTTTAGAAGATTCATTGGCAAAGCTGGACCTGTGAAATATTTAAAATATGGGCTATTGTTTACTGTAAGTTCCATGATTAGAGGTTACTTCTGACTTTATCCGTCTTTTTGCATTATTATACCAGTCATGGTTTTTCCTTTATTGCAGATAATAAAGAAATGGTTATGTTTCTGCCCATATAAGGACAGCCTTGCCATGAATGCCATTTCAGAGGAAATATTCCATGCTTTTCCCTTTGTCCTTTCTATTTCTCTGTCCTTGGGCTCCCTGGGAGCTTTGCCCAGAGGACCAACATGCTGGGATGTGTGGGAGGGAGCTAGGTAGGAGCTGGGCCTAAGATCAAGGTCAAGGTCATCCCCATCTGAATTCATTGTGGGAGGCAGGCTGGGGCACTTAAGCACAAACACCTATTGTCAGACTTTTCTGTGACCACCATGTAATTTCAAGATTATGCACATGAAATAGCAATTCACCCTTCTTCCATTCTTCTATGCTATGGATCAGGTATAATTCAGAAGTGTAGCAAAATGGACACTGGAAAATGAGATCCCCTCACACATGTTTTCACAACTGTTGTTGGAAGGGGCCCTGGTGGTGGATAGGCAGGATGGTGGGAGGAATCCTTATCACTGTGACACTTTGGGAGGAGGGGTATTGGCAGGCAGTCAATCCCAGGAGCAGCTGCCCCTTCTCAAGCTACCCTGACTCCCTTGCAGTGCCCTCTCCTAACTGTTGTGAAATGGAGTCATCTGAAGGAAACCTCAGTCCCTGAGGGAGGGTGTTGCTGATGTGCCACCCAGCTCTGAAACCCTTGGGCTGGTAGAAAGGGAGAAGCAAACAAGTCAGTTGCCTGCTCCTGCCATCTGGAGCCATCCTGAGCCATCCATAAATATATCATCCTGAGCAGAGATCAGGGAAGCCATCTGTGAGATGGAGTGAGGTCTCAGCCTTGCAGGCACAAAAGAGGAGATGTGGCTATTTCCATGATCTTTCCATGAAATGACTCTCAGAAATATCCAGGTCAGGGATTGTGGATACGGCAGTCTGCTGGGCTCCTCTTTGCTCTCTTGCTGTTCTTAGGGCTGTGGCATTGGTCTGGGCCCTGGAGCACTGCAGAACAGCTGTGGAGAGTGGGTAAAAGGCTTCCCCAAGAGAGGGTGGCATGCCATGCTCAGACTCTTAGGGATCTACTATCATTAGACTTTATATTGGCCATGTGACATGTACACTAAAATGAAGAAAAAGTATAATAAAATTACATATGTGACTATTTCACATCCTACTGTTAAAAATGAGAGCCTTTTAGGTCATCACATTGTCAGCATTGTGCAAAAGAGTAAAAGGTGGCAGAAGGGTAGAAGGTGAGTGTAATAAGGGCCTGGATAGTCCATGGGGTAGTTAATTCTACTATTCTTTTCAGGAAATGTTAATGTGACTTCTGGGGGCACAACTCCATTCACCCATAGTCCAACTTGTTCACTTGCTCACTCACTCACTGTGGCTCTGACACTGGGACAGATGGAAGTAAAACTGAGGGAAATGAGAATGAACAAATCTGGTGATGGGTCTTAATTTCTTACCTGACACCATTAGTGCCTGGCAGGTTTCTGAGCTGTGTTTCAGAAGGGAGTTGAACTCACACACTTGAAAGGTACAGTGAAGGACTTGGTCTTTGGTGTCCTGACTCCTAGCCATGCATGAATCTGTTCTAGTTTTCAGGGTGAGGCTGGACAAGTAACTTCTTGTTCTGTGTTGCCACAGAGGTGTGTGTTTGTGTGTGTGTGTGTGTGTGTGTGTGTGTGTGTGTGTGTTTAATCTTCATAACACTCTCACGTTTGTATCACATCATCATTTTTAAGCTGTGCATGTCTCATCCCATCTATTCCAGTCTCTGAGAGTAGAAACCAGGGCTTCTTCTGCTTTGGGTCCCTTACAGCTCTTAGCTGTGTCTGCATGAAAGTGGGGCTCTCTTTATATTTGCTAAATTGAGCTGAAATTATTAGAAGACCCCAGTTTCTGCCTCTGTCAAGTGAATACCATTTTAACTCTCCCTTATAAGCCATGCAGTAGGTGTTTTGCTGGTGAATAGCAGGAGTCTGCCTGTGAGAATTGTGATGTGAATATCTTGAGGTCCCAGGTGTTTGCTGCCCTGGAAGAGGATGCAAGTACATATAACCTCAGTACTCATGTGCTGAGGTGTCATGGTGTTGATCAGTTATTCAGCAAGTTCAGGTCTCTGCTATGAGCTCAGCACTATACTAGGTATGGGCAAGGTGCCTGGTTAGTTAGAATAGCATAACGTGAACATTTCAGAATATAAACAAGTGTAGAGAGTACACTGGCCAGTGTGCTGGGAAGTAGAGTACTAATGGAACAACTCCAGGCCAAGGTATGAGAAGTCAGAGTTAGTGTCTTAAAAGAGGAGAGAATTGACTGAACCATATGTTTAGTCTGGACCAAAGACATCTAAGCACATTTGGAATTCAGAGATTTGCTCAGCAGCCTACATGGGAAGCTGGGGTGCAAGCATCAGCAGCCAGGGCAATGCAGAGTCCTGGACACAGTGCAGACTCAAGTCAGACCGCTCAGTGTAAATCCTGTTCCAATTTGTCTTGTCTGCTTGACCAACAGACCACAGGCAAATCATTGTAGCTCATACTGCTTCAGTTTCTTCACCTTTAAAACAAGACCAATAACAATAGTACCTATCCTATGAGAAAGAATGAGCCCCCCAGCACATAGTAAATCCTCACCCAATGTTAGCTTAGTTGCATCCTCTTTGAGTGGTCCTTGGGTGCCCCCTGGTGCTTGAGCTGCTGCGGGCTCCCAGCTGGATTCTTCTGTTTCTACAACAGCAAATACTGCATGAATTGACTGATTACATTTCATTTCAGTGACAAAATCTCAGAGTTGTTAAGGACTGAGTGACCATCAGTCTAACTTGCTATACAGTTGCAAGAATTAAGCCCCAGATATATAAAGTAACCTGGCTATAACCACACAGTAATTAATGGTAGTGCCAGGACCAAACTCTGGTTCTTCTGATCCCCAGATATCCTAGAAAGAGCCACAGTAAAGCAAGGCAGGGAAACAGAAAAGGAGAATAAGAGAGACAGGAAGACACATGTTACACAGGGAAGGTGGGAGAGAAACAGACATCTTCCTAAGGAAGGAGGAAAGGGAGACACAGAGACAGACAGACAATGGATGAAGAAAAAAAAAAACAGACTTACAGATAGAGGGCAGAGAAACATACATAGCTAGAGAAGGAGGAGGAGAGAAGGAGGAAGGTGGAGGGAGAAACAAGAGAAAGCTACAGATACCCTGTCTCAGGAAGCAAGCCAGCCTCTGCCTGCCTGACTTCTTACCCTATTGCCATTTCTGGAGGTAGACTTTAACCAAGTAGAAATATTTTGTCCTTTAGAGATATAAACCAAAGAAATATGCCAGTGAGAAAGAGATTCCATGTAAACATCTGCTTCCAGAACTCATCTGACATCTTTTCCATGGGTCCCAACACCTGTATTCTCAGCTTTCCTCTCTGCTGGGTTGGGGAGTGATAGAAATAAGTCTCATGAGTAAAACTGGTATTTGGATTCATTAAGCTAAAGAAAGATGTGGACAAAGAACACCTGTCATACTATTGCTAGTGGAATAATTTTCAGCCCTATTATTTTTCTACCTTAGTATAGTACAGTACTGAGCAACAGCCATAAAAGCACTCCATGACATTGGCCATTGCCTACCTTCTGCTTTTTCCTTTCTTCTAACTGCTCTGGTGCCAGCTGTGGTGGTACATACCTATAATCAGCTTGCTGAAGAGGATGAAGCAGGAGGATCTTGAGTTTGAGGCCATCCTGGGCTACACCTTGTTTTGGGTGGGGGAGCTGAGGTTTAGCTAATTTGGTAGAGTGCCACGCTGCACTCTCTGAGGGCCTGGGTTCAATCCCCAGCACCACAAAAATGGGAGAATGATGTGGCAACCCACTCCCAAAGCATTGAAAACCCTATGAGAGTTCTGTGAGTCAGACTCGATTCTATGAAACCTAACAACAATGACAGCTGCCCTGGCTTCCCATGTGTGAAAAAGGTTAATTCCAAGACCAGACAGACCAGTCTTAAGGTAGGAAGAACAAGGAGTAACTAGATGCTTTCTCTTTCTAGGAGATGCAAATTCTGTTTTTCCTTAAAGCAACTGTTTTCAGAGCATCCCTGCAGGCTGTCTTGTTCTATCTTCTGCTTCTTCCTCCTTACCTTCCTTTTTTCTCCCATCAAGGATACATCTGTAAAGTGTTTTGGAATACTTACTGCATGCAAGGCCCTGCACCAGGAGTTTGAAGTCTCTGCCCTTGAGAGTAGACATAATACACCCAAGGTCTTATTAATGGCACATGGCTGTCAGAGTTCAAGGCCAAAGAAGCAAAACAACAATGAGATGGTTGGAGTAGCAGTAGAGGGTTTCCTCTGGTGGGGGTGAAATTTGTGTTGGTCCTTGGAGCACAGGCAGGGAAACGGGGAGTGGTATTTGTGTGGAAGGCAGAAAGCAGAAAGCAAAGCTATTAAGCTAGGGTCAGGGAAAAGGAAATCTGGCTGGATGTCCACTGCCAACAGTGACAGGGGGAGGTAAATCTGGAAGGGATTGGATGTGTTCATGGTGGTGTGAGTGGGGCACATTTGAGGCTCCTATGTCTTCCCTTAGAAATAATGTTATTATTATTATTTTTTTTGGCAATACTAAAGGGTCGAACCCTGGGCCTTGCACATGCTAGGCAAGTGCTCCACCACTGGGCCACACCCCTAGCCCCTTTTTATTTTATTTTATTTTTTAATTTTTTAATTTTAATTTTAATTTTTTTTTTTTTTGAGACAGAGTCTCTTTAAATTGCGCAGGCTGCCTCTGGCCTGGAACCAGCGATCCTCCTGTCTTAACTTCCTGAGTCACAAGGATTACAGGCATGCACTATGGTGCCCAGCTTGAAATATTGTCTTCTTTTTAAGCAATCTAATCTGGTGAGGTAGTAAGGGGGAGTAATGGCAGGATTTATCTGGCTGGATGACTTAACATTCCAAATTGATGGAAATTAATATTAGCTTAAAGTCCATAGTCCCTTTACTACAAATGAATCTCATCTGCTCCCATCAGGTTTTTTTTTTTTTTTTTTTTTGGAGCCTCATATGGAAAACTCATATGGAAAATTATAGATTTTACTATGTCAATTCTTGGCAGAGAATGTCTAAAAGAGTTTTGACAGTAATTTGCTTAAGACTCCAGATAGTGGTCGGGCGCAGTGGTGCACGCCTGTAATCCCAGCGGCTTGGGAGGCGGAGGCAAGAGGATCGCAAGGTCGAGACCAGAGGCAGTCTGCGTAACTTAGTGAGACCCTGTCTCAAAAAAAAAAAGTAAAAAAAAAAAAAAAAAAAAATGGACTGAGGGTGCAGCTCAGTGGTCCAGCACTTGCAGAGCATGCAAGCACAAGGCCCTGGGTTCAACCTCCAGTACCAGGAGGAAAAAAAAAAAAAAACTCCAGATAGTCTTTTACTAACTACAGTGTCTATTGCTCCTTAACCATGCTAAACCAGTTTGGTCATTGTATAATCCAATTGAAGCTTTGCATAATAAAAAATGAGCATTGTGGGTTGCTCTCAGAAAGATTAGTAATAAAAAAATGACCTGAATGATGATGAATATATAAACTAACTCTTCCTATAAGAAGGAAGATTTGAAGTATGTAAGATTGAAAGCCTAAGGGCACATTCTATACCTGGTCAGATCAGAGAATGCACACATGGGGAGATAATCTCCAAAATCTGAAACAGACGGGTTACTTGGTGGGCACTCTGGGGAGTCAAACATCAGAGGTTGGTTCCAACCATGAGATTCCATTACTGAGATTAAATGTGTCTCTAAATGTTATATTATTCAAAGCTCAGGATTCATCATCTGAATGAGTAAATATGACTGAATATTTAATGCCTTCATTCACCTTTTCTCATTTAATCTTCCTACACTATGAGGCAGGTGACAATTCAGTCTTCATCTTTCTGATGAGGAAACTGAAGCTTAGAAAGGTTCAGTAAACTTTCCTTGGGTTCCACAGCTAGTGGCAGATCAGGGAATCTAACTCAATTTATGTAACATCATAGTCCTTTCTGCCTCTCTGATCTGCCATAGCACTATGCTGGGTGAGGGAAATAAGATAGACAGAACCCCAGACCTTGAAGAGTTTATAATTTAGTGTTAAAATATCACTGACCAAAAAGGCCCTGGTAGGCCCTGGTAGATTACTTGATTCCAAAGGATAAGATTTGCCCAACATCATATAGCTACTGACAGCCTGAGATTGATCCTCAAACTACCTGTGCCACAAAGATAGTCATACTCATACCCTATCACTTTTTTATATGTCCCACAATTTTAAAATTGCCCTCCACAGCTATTTATCTCTAACATACATTACCTCCAAACAGTCACTACTCATTCTCATTTATTTTTCATAGTCACAATTATGTTAACTCTGCTTTGATGATACTATCCTTTGTGACATATATCTTGGATAATATCCATTTGCTCATGGTAATAATTAGCAGTTTTAAAGTTCTCAGTTACGTTTTTTGATGGTGATAATCCAATCATGTGAATATTTCCATGTAGGTGACAGATGATTCCTTAGGCAGAGTAAAAGCTCAGAAAGACTGTAGGGCTGAGGTTTAGTGAGGGAGGGAGGGAAGAAAGGGATGCCCCCCATCCCCCGCACCTGGCCAGACAGAGTTGCTTTCTGACTGGGGTGAAGACAGGGAGGCATTCCCATCTGCCCTTTGGTGTCCCCATCTTAGAGAGGAGGCTCCATTCCTTTTGCCAAGTAGGAGGCTAGCGCTGAGTGCAGTGAGTTCCTCCCCTTTCCATGTGTTCCCCAGGCTCTGCAGGGCAGAGACTTGCCACTGGCATGCTGACACCCATCCTTCCTGGGAGCTTCATGGGCTCCCAGTTCCCTCTTCTTTCTGGCTCCCCATTTCCCACCCTTCACCCAACCCCACTATTCCCTGCCCTACTTTCCACCTGCCTCACTCCACTTACTCACATAGCCTTCTCCCTTGGTGTCTACTTTGGCAATTAGTTGGCCATTCTGAATGCAAACTCTGTCATGAATGAAGAATGGTCCATGGTGAGCACCTACCAAGGAAGGACCTGGCACCTCCTTCTAGCAGAAGCAGGAGGCAGATTGAGGTCTGGGAGGTGTTAAAAAGTGGAAGTCTCCTCCCAGGAGTTACTGAGCCTTGGGGCTTTCTTGATCCACATTTAATTTTTAAATATCTTTAATGTCCTCAATCCCTTTCCTACTTGTTATGTTAATGAGTGGCAATACAGTCACCATCCAGGGTCATCCCTTTCCAGTAACTCCTGTGCTTAGTATGCCTTTAACCTCAACATGCTAATTCTGGAACCTTAAATACCAGGCTAAAGGACAAAGAACTCATACCTTGTTATTAACAGGAATAATGGAAGAATTTTGATCAAAGAAGAAACATGATCAGAGTGAAGTACTTTGGTGTCTGTGGGTGGGCTAGAATGGAGTGGGCAGGGACTGCAAGCCACAGTCATGGTGTACGGCCATACAGCATGAATAAGGGTAAGGGGGCAAGCATTTGGATCTGAAAGCATTTATTTAAATATCGTAATTTCTGTCTATCTTGTTGTAGGAAACAAGGGAGGTATCAAGTGTGAATGCAGAACTATATTTCTCAGAGTGTAGTCCTTGGACTCTTGGCATTGAAGTCTGTCAGCTGGACAGAGTAGAGAGCTTATCAAACACACAGATCATCAGGCCCTTTTCCACATTTAAAAAATTCCGAATCTGGGTATGAGGGGTGCCTATATTTAAAAAAAAAAAAAAAAAAAAAAAAAAAAAACAGGTGATGTTTAAACACTATAAAGTTCAGAACCTCTGACAAATGTTTTAAGCCTTAGTGAGAATTATGACAATTCCATAAACAGATATCAAACACCAAGCTGAGATTCTCCCAGGGAGGTGCTAGGTATCCTAGCTTCAGCTTTGTTGAGAGGGACAGGTACAGGCTGGTGAATGTGTCAGAGCCCAAGTCTGGGGACAGCTGAGACTTGGTGTCATCTGGTCTCTCAGCCAACTTCTATCAGCATCTTGTCCATAAGGTGGGTCCATAGACATGCTAATGAGTTTTAGCTCAGTCCTCCCAGAAAAATGATGGTGTCTCTTGTCATAGCAAGACATTTATTTTGATCACACTCATTCCAAAGAGGGGACAGGAAATGAATTACTGGTAATTGGGCATTTCAAGTGGAGTCTATGTGTTTTAAGTCACAGCCTGATAGGAACAAGATGGTACTGGCTGTTCCCCTTTGGAACTAGCACTCAGTGTGCTGTGTGAAAAGATAGGAATAATGATTTGATGGGCTCTCCTGGACACTTTTACACCTTGTGTCTACTTGAGCCTTTAATAACAAAATGTGTAACAGAGACCTAATAGAGCATAAACACTCCTTCATTGGCCTCAGAAGGATAGCTTTCTAAATGAATGGGTGTACTTAAAACATCAAACATCTTGCTTTTTCATCGTGGATCAAATTATGACTAAACTTAATAGCTTGTTTTGAATAAGGTGATTTATCAAAGAAAGCCAGATGAGGGAAACAGAGGTTTGGGATTCTGATTCCATGTTTGTTTGCTAAAAGTCTCCATTTCTTTTCAAAGTTTTTATCTTGAAGTTCTAAACTCAAATTTATTGAGCTCACTCACTCATTTATTCAGGTAATGGTCTTTGAAAACATTGAACCAATGAACCAAACAATTCCCCTGCCACATGGACCTTACACTGTGGGCAGAGATAAAACAGCACCCAAACCAAATAAATATGTAGGTATCACACAGTGATGGATGGTGATGTGTGAGTAGAGACCTGAATGAATATGGGGATGGGCTTAAGAAAAGGGTCCAGGCCCATGGAACAAAATAGCAAAGTCCTTTAGACTAGGATGGCCTCCTATCAATTCAGTTATATTTGTGCCCACTGTTTAGCGATGACTGATAGTTCTCTTTAAAAGGACACTTCCTTCCTCCTTGGCTACTAGAAAGAATTGTCTCCTGCCCTGAAGAGCATTCTGTCTTGATTGTATGCTACTTGAAATAAACATAATTACACAAGGAAGAAAGGGGGTGATTAAGAAATTGTACATAATGGCTGTTAGATTGGCTCCTAAATCTCGTTCAAGATGTGAGTATCTCTCTTGGAGAAGGCTGTTCTGGGAAAGGACTAATTTCTGGTTGAAATGCTAGGGCAGGAAAAAACAGCTAGAGCTTTATAAGTTGTTATAAGACAATGGTGAGTCTGGGCTGACCTACACTATTGTTCCTAGTGGGAGGGCAAAATTGGGCCTCTCCAGAATCAAGTGGCATACCTTCTCCCTAGACAGGTAGGACAGGAGCCTCATCCACATCTGCATGTGGCTGTTTATAGCCATAAACATTCATTGTTTATCCCTAACCACAGATGTTAGCAGGGATGTTGCATGATGGGGGTGAGGGGAGGGTAAGAGTCAATGTGAAAACCATATACTCCTTTCATTCTTATAGGAACTACCTGCCAAGTAGGGCAGTAGGGTATGTATGGGAGGTGCAAAAAGAGAGAACTTTGAATGCAGACTGAAAAGTGCTAAGATGGAGTTATAGTGGGAATCTGGAGCCTTGACAATCTCCCCAAAGGTATATGCTGGAGGGATCAGTTAGAGTTCAGTTCTGTTGAGCATGGGTTAAGCAACCTCTCTGTGTGGAGTACTTTGCTGTGCCCTGGGAATACAAAGAGATCACAATCTAGTGGGAGAGACAGGCCTGAGGGCCATAATTGTGGTTTGAGCACAATCAGAGAAGAATGACAGCCACCCTACCTTGGGTGGGTTATTAAAGGATAGAGGACTTCCACAACCAGTGATTTTGAGGTGCAACTTAAAGGATGGATAGGAGGTAGACTGGGAAGGGAGCAGAGGAAGAAGGATGCCAACAGTTCAAGTGAAGGGAAACAGAGATGAGTAGCAGCAAAGTAGGTGTGGAGGGACAAGGCAGGAACTCAGTGGAGATGGGCTTAAGAGGCAGTGGGGCTGGCCACAGTGGATCTGGTAGGCTTTGTATGTCAGGTTAGTGGGCCACTCAAAAACTATACCATAGTGGAAAGCCTTTTCAAGAATGTAGTCATTAATTTCTATTTAAGTCTGAGGTTGCAGTTTTTAAATGGATTTGGTTTCCCTAAGTTTTTTTCCTGTAGGATTAAGCTACATGAACAATTTATTATTTGTTTTTAAACCTTAGTATATAAATTACTTTTTTGAACTTAAAAGCACAGCTTGCCAGATTAGATTGACAACTATCACTCAAGGCTACTTCTCACTCAAGTTCAGGAGCACAACTGTCATTTATGAAAACCAGAGCATGAGTATGGAAAGGGAAATAAATCTTAAGAAAAATTTGTCATCTCTGTGCTACATCCCATCCTTCCCACTTACTCATTTGCTTCTTTATCAGCAACTAGTTCTACCTTCTCCCCAGGTATTCAAGCCATGCTCATGGGGTCAGCTTTGCAACTTGCCTCTTCCTCACCCCACATCCAATCACCAAAAACTGGCAGTTCTTTTCCCAAACCTGTCTCTTGAGGGATACTGCCACTGGCCTTGTCTGAGCCACCATCATCTCTTGTTAGAATTTCTGCTGTTGCTTTATGTTTTCCCACCTCTACTCTTGCTTCCCACCAGTTGATTCTCCATAAAACAGCCAGAGCAATACCTTTTAAATAATGTGTCTCTACTCTTTGCAACCTTTCAGTGGTTCTCAAGATGTGCATGGAATCTCTCATTCAGCACAAGGACTCAGCACAATCTGGTTTGGCTTTCCCCAGGCCCATTTCATACTTACTCCCTACTCAAGCCATGCTGATCTTTTCAATTTATAGCTTATTTTAAGTCCTATGTTTTCTTTAAACTTCAGCTAAACCTCATTTGTTTAGAGAGACCTTCTCTGATTCTCCAACTTGAATGAATCTGATGCTTGGCACTTTTCACCTTTGCAATGAATGAGGAGTTGTATGATTTAGTGACTAGTGCTTATTACCTCATAGACTGAGTTTCTAGAGTCAGGGCCATGCCTGCCTGTCTTGCGCTGATCTCCCAGCTCTCCCATGGTTGCTATAGTGTCTGGCACTAGGGCACAGTAAAGCCAATAGATAAATACCTAAATTAGTGAATATTCATGTTCTACATAGGGGTCTTTGCTGCATGAGAACTCCTCAGGTTAAAAGAACAAAATCTCCAATGTTGGAAATGCTTAAATACTGATTGAAAGCCATCAACAGATATGAATAAGTATCATTTTATACTACTTTGACTATAATTGATCATTGAATACTTTGAATATAATCTTATAGGTGAGAGAAATTAAATAGGGGGAAAATTATAAGGGGTGCCTTGTACTTAGGTAGGATCCAGAGTATGAATAAAATGTCAATTTCTTTTTCATGTAGTGAGGTTCATATTCTGGGGCCTGATTCACCCTGACCTAATCACCAGAAACTGATGGATGTCCAGAATTCTAATTCTGCGCATGAATTTATGGTATGCAGTGTAATTGTCAGGGATTGCTGGTGTTTGCTAAGAAGCATATTTCTCTGCTGTGCTGATCTACCTGGGAAGCTGGTTTGCACTCCTGGGTTGGAAGACATGGGATCAGGGTCAGGAGAGTATGTGGTCTACACATGTATATCAAGCAGTGAGGGCTTCAGATGAACTATCTGAAACAAAATAGTCAGAAATCAACATTTTAAATAGTAACTCATAGGTTGACTATCATTGGTTATTTTTTCAGTCTTTATGTATTACTAAATCTGCAGCCATACTACCCTGGTATGCGATCCCGTCTGAACTCAGAGGCTAAGCAAGGTCAGGCCTAGTTAGTTCTTGTCTAGGAGACTACCTGGAAATACCAGGTGCTGCAGGCTAGGGAGAAGGACCTGGCAGCCCACTCCTGAACCAATCAACCAATGAAAACCCTATAAATAGCAGAGAAGCATTGACAATAGTTCAGGCATAGCACAGTGTCGAATAGTGTTTCCTTCTGTTGTACATAGACTCGCTATGTGTTGAACCTGATTAAATGGCACTTAACAATAACAAATATTACTAAAGTAATTTTGTTCACTTTCTAAGTCATCTGTTTTTTTATTTACTATATTTATTTCCATGCAGTCCCTGAATCCTTGTCCAGATTGCACATATTCTCCCCACAGCTTCAATTCTACTAGTAGAAGTTGTACTAAGCGATCCAATATAACATCACAGAACAATCAAAGTTGTGTTAAACTGAGTCAAAAACCTCTCAAATATGAAATAAGTAGATTTTTAAGTGGCGAAGACATAGCTAATTAACTAAATACCTCTAACTGATGATAAACTGACATTTTAAATAAAGCCAAATAGGAAGGAAACAAATTGCTTTTCAATAAAGTTTGGAAAGTTGCAAAATCACATCCAGGAAGTGCAAAATGGAGCTGTGTATGAATTAGTGGATAAAAAATATTCCTTTTCAACAAGTATGGTTTAGAATAACTGATTTTCTTAAAGCTAGAGATAAAAAATGAAATATAATTTATGAAAACATTTCAAAATAAGCAGGTCACAATTGCTCAAAACTTTTTTAAAAAAAAAAACTATAATCTGAAAAATCTGTCATAAATTTGAAAGCATTCATGAAAGGTTACAAGATAACTCTGATATATATATATATATATATATATATATATATATATATATATATATATATATATAAATTATCCTCAAAGCCAAGCATGGGGATATACACCTGTAATCCCAGCCCTTGGAAGGCTGCAATGGGAGGATCAATGATGCAAGTTTAAGGCCAACCTTGTCTACATAGCAAGTTCCGGGCCAGCCTGGGATACACAATGAGATCCTGTCTCAAAAACAAAAATAAAAACACCTGCCTCCCAAATCCTCAAACCTTAGTTCATTCTCAAAAGAGATTAACAAAAGTTTAAATATGCATCAAAATTATAAAATATCAATAAACTTGCTATATAATATATGAGAAACTTTATGACTAGAAATATTTTTCTTAGATATAGCGTGCTGAATCTTATAATTCCCTTTATGATACACAATTGTAGTTAAGCTAAATAAAAATCCACTGTCCTGATCTTATTGTTGTTGTTGTTGTTGGAATTTCACCATAAGTAATTCTAGGGAAATGTACGGTTTTCTAAGAAAAGAACATTGAGGGTTCCTTTCTGTGCTGCTTTTCTGTATTTACAAAAGGTAGGAATCTAGCATTACCACAATTCTTTCTACAGGTGTGTCTCCAGAATAAATAAATAAATACACACACACACACACACACACCTCCAGGATGTTATATAAAAATTTTTTTGAATCTGCATACCTAACGTTTAGATATATAGACATTCGGGGAAAACAAAATAGCTTTTCTTCATTATAATAGACAATTAATTACCTGACCTTTCATCCTAATTATGTGAATGTTTATGAAACCTCATTTTTATGTTCACATATATCTTTCTCTGAACTAACACCATCTTGTATGGACTTCATTATACTAACACTGAAGACTTTGAGGACTTTCATACTTTGTACATTGCAGGCATTCATTTATCCCAAATGTCAGAGGAAGTGAAACCAAAGGATGGAGTCTGTAGAGCCAGAGCTTCCATGCCAGCAGTCTACACAGTGATTTGGTTTACTTCTGCTTGCCACAGGGCAATCCATGTAAGAAACAGAGGATTGAATTAAAGCACCCTTTTAAACAGACCTAGTTTATCTGACTCACTCTCCAAAAAGTCCTAAAAATCTGGGAAAGCTCTTACATCATTAATCAAATATTTAGTTAATGGCCAGTACTGCAGGAGTGAAATGGGCTCAGTTGCGTCTTGGCAGGATCATCACAGGTGTATCTATATTCTGATTTCATTGTAACCACCTGGTTTACTGAGTGTCAACTCTTTGGAGACCAGAACATGAACTGCTTCCTTTCTTGCTGAACTACACACATTTTTGTGAGAGTGTCTTCAAGAATGTGAAAGGATGTTAAAGGATTTGGTCCTCCCCACATTTCAAGGCTCTTACTAAAGGGTACATGCCCCCTTAGGAAAACATTTTCTCACTTCCTCAGCATCCCTTCACTTTCATCTCGACTGTCCCAGCCACCTCTGCTCTAACTTCTCTGAATACCAAGGAAAATAGCTTCAATCAAATCACTAGATTTTGAAGCCTGAAAGAATATGGAGTCCCTCTGCCTTGTAGGAGAATCACAGATACTATAGGCCTTAGGATGTAAAGACCCTAACTTATTTGGTTGGTTGGTTAGTTGGAGTTGTTGGTTGGAGGAGACAGGTGGAAAGAAGCCCAAGGAGGCTGTTGTCCTAGGGATCAGCTATCTTGAACACCCTACTGGGGACTAAGAACTGTAGACTTTCTTCTAAAATTAGGAAGGGAGCCCCAGAGCACGATGAGGCAGGTTCCCCATGACTGGTCCCTACTGCTCTGAGCATTTTCAGAGTGGCATGAGGGATAAGTGATGAGGACCAAGGTACTGCCTGATCTGTCACTACCCTAAATTCCTTCCAATGTGTCTGACTTTATGTGATGGGAAAGAAGTAGAGAGTTAAACTATGTCTGATTGTCTATGTACTTTGTATAAAGTAATGGGTTAGCGTGTGTGAGGCTCTGGGTTTAATCCCCCAGCACTTAATAATAATAATAATAATAATAATAATAATAATAATAAGTATAACAAGTATAATAAAGATTGAACAATGGAGTAATTAAGGTTAAGAAGACTGTGAAGGTAATGGGAGGCTATTCCGGAGATCAAAGAGGCTGACTTGAATTTAGTTAAGGGTGAGACTGTTCTGTTGCCAATCATTGTATTAAACTCCTTATATTCACAGAGGTTTGAACATTTCCACCTGGATTGCTGCACTTGGAAAGGGATGGGGGGTTGGGCAGAACTCTAACAGTTACACATGCTCTTGTCACATGGGTTTCCTTCTTCTGAGAAGTCACTGTATTGTTCTTCCTTCTTTGACTAGGTGTTGGACTGGATTGAAAATCACGGTGAAGCCTTTCTCAGCAAACACACCGGGGTTGGGAAGTCCCTGCACCGAGCCAGGGCCCTGCAGAAGAGGCATGATGACTTTGAAGAGGTGGCTCAGGTCAGATAACAGTGGCACACGGTATGGGGCATGAGGGGACAGGAGGGGAGGAAGACCAAGGTTGTGGCTTTGGTGTGTGATGATGGTATATTGGGTTGATAACTGGTACCCAGTGGGCTGCCTTCCTGCTTGATATAAGGAGGACTTTTTCTTCTCTTGGATTCCACTAAGTGAGTGGTAAATATACCCCTAAGTTTATAGTGTTTAAAGCAAATCTTCCTGCCAGCATGATCTAAAAATGCCTGTCACAAGGTGATGCTGGCAGGAGGGTAACATTATTAGAACCATCATTAATCCAGGGCTACAGCTATTGATTGTCACTGCTGGTATGTGGGAGGTGAAAAATCACCCCAGCTCTGCTTGCAAAGCTACGTACCCCCCAGGACCTGGATGAAGAGATGGCACCTGATCACTGGCCATGCATCATATGGCAGAATATGCCCAGATAATGTGCCTGGGGGGCACTTGCACAATATTTAGTCTGCAGTTTACACAATAGTTAGTCTTTTAGCTGAGCTGCACATGATCCAAAAAGAGCACTGTTTCCAAATTTGTGCAAAGATGCAATTTCAGAGACCTCTATAATTTGTCTAATGATAGAATGTTGTTACCGTATTTCTCTTCAGACCCTCTACCTAAAAGTTTTATCCTAACTCTATTATATTTCTCTACTGGGGAATTTTCCAGATGAATCCCGAAAATCTTCATCTTCAAGATGAAATATTACCACCTAGTTATTTTGTCAGGTATGATCAGTTGCAGTGGGAAATAAAACTCCTAAGGGTAAGGTTAATAAGGGTATATATATATGGGACAGAGGGCCTGCTGATGCTGCTGAAGAAGTGGCGATAACAAAGCTGTACTTTGCCACATCACAGCTTTAGCCAGGACTGGCTATGATCTCACCATACAGGCAGCCTTCAATGTGGTTGCCACTCTGGGCATTGTGCAGAGCCCCAGCCCTCATCTAGGGAGGCTTTCAGCCCCAGACATACTGAGTTGTGGGTTCACAAAGTGGTCTGACCAAGAACCAAATGAAAACAGAAAAGCTGTGGAGAATTACTGCATCTCTAAGGGAACTGCAAGAACATGCTAAAGAGAGACCTTGCAGGAGCCAGAAAGCCATGCCCACAGTAACCTGAAGCCAAGGGACATACATGGTTTGGAACCAAGCTGAGAGATAAGGAAAGCCTCACATGAATCCTTGTGCACCATTAATGGAAATATAAAATGGTGTGGCCACTTTGAAAAACAATATGAAGTTTCCTCAAAAAGTTAAAAGTAAAATTGCCATAAGATCCAGCAGTTCCACTTGGTTTACTTCCAATAGAAGTAAAATCAGGGACTCAAACAGATATTTGGACACCCATGTTCACAATAGCATTATTCCCAATAGCCAAAAGGTAGAAGCAGCCCAAGTGTCTGTCAACAGATGAAGGGATAAACCAAATGTGATATAGCCATACCAATGGAGTAACCTTAAAAAGGGAGGAAATTCTGACACATGATACAATGTGGATGAACCAGAAGGAGATTATGATAAGGGAAATAAGCCAGTCATAAAAGGACAAATATTGTGTGATTCCATAATAGAATGCCTGGTAGAGTCAAATTCATAGATAGAGTACAGTGGTGATTGTCAGGGGCTGGGGGTGCTGAGGTGGGGAAGTTATTGTTTAGTAAGTACAAAATTTAGGTTTTTCAAGATGAGTTCTGAAGATACATGGTGGTGATGAATAATATGAATGTACTTACCACTACTGAATTGTATACTTCAAAATAGTAAAAATGGGTTCATACTCTGTATATTTTAACTATAATAAATTAAAAAAAAAAAACCTCATAGCCACATGAGGACCTTCTGCAGAATGAGCTGTACTTTACCAACATCAGGTAGACACAAGTCTCAATATGCTATCCGATGGAGGAGACCTAGCATAGATCCAAAATATTTGGGTGGCCAGGCACCCTGGTGGCTATTCAGTCTGTTAGGAGAAAAGAGATGAGAAAGAGCCACATGCATCTCCTGACCGCAGAGTGAGGCTTGTGGTACCAGGGATGGTGTATAGGAATAGAGCCATCCCACAGCTTTGATACTCATGCTTCTGGGCTATTCTGTGGTTCAGCCCTTCCTCATTCAGGAAGGACTTTCCCAAAGGCACCCACAGCCCTGACCCAGCTCAGCTCTCCTTGCTGTCTTCCTACTCTAGCCTCATAGATAATGCCAGCATTGTTTATAGGCCCATGAAGGGCCTATCATTTTTTGTGTACTCTTACAATCAAGCAAGTCTTGTGGCCACCCCAACCACATCTCTCCTGACTTCTTCTCTACCAGTGCCCCATACTCATTTCACATGGGACAATGCCTTTACTTTCCAGCAGACATACATTAACTTTTTTTTTCCCCCGTACTGGGATTTGAACCCAGGGCCTCGCACTTGCATGCTCTGCAAGTGCTGGACTACTGAGCTGTACCCCCAGCCCATTTTTTTTTTTTTTTTTTTTTTACTTTTTTTGAGACAGGGTCTCACTAAGTTACACAGACTACCTCTGGTCTCAAACTTGCAATCCTCCTACCTATACCTTCAAAGCCACTGGGATTACAGGCATGTGCCACTGTGCCTGGCTCATTAACTTAAATTTTCAGAGGCACTTATATATTTTTTTTTGTGGCACATCAAGTGTCTTTGGGAGAATCAATAAATATAAGATGGAGTTGCTGCCCATAATAACATAGTTGTCAGGGGATGAATGTGTTCATATCTGCCCATTAAATTCATTCTAAAGAAAGAATATGCACATTTTTGACAGACCTGTCTCCATGACACCAACCCTGAATGATAGATAGTGTCAACCTTGTTTTACAGAAGACATCACTGAGGCTTGGAAAGTTCTTTAAGGTGGCTACATCATCCAACTTTTCAGTGGTTCTGCTGAAATTATCTAAGTCTTTGGGACTCCAAAGTCATCTTCATACCCTCATTCCATGCTGTCCCTTATTATTGAGGTGTAGGAGCTAAGTATAACTTTCATTTCTGAATACCAGTTTGCATTTGGAGTGTGCAGAACAAAGAGGAAGAACGGGGACAGTGGGGATGCCATTTTACCATCCTGTTTGACATCCATTACAACCATTCTCTAGCCATGGCAAGCCCATGGATGTAAACCACACCTCCCTGTCTCTGGTTTCTGATAAGACTATTTCTTTTTAATAGAGAAGAGTGAGGTAACCCCAGCAAGGAAGGATTGTTCTTTCTCTTTTGCTTGGTTCTTAATTAGGTGAGGGCCATTGGGAGGAGCTGATGTAGGAATTGGAAAATTCTTCAGCAGTGACAGAAAGCCAAAAAAGTGTAAGTCCTTGTTTATTGTCTGGGGTAGCTCTTTATGATATATGGTCAGGAAGGATGTCACACAAGTTGTGGAATAGGAGACCAGGATTTCACTATGAGCAGTACTCCAGAGGATCATGGTTCTTTCAGCCTTATCATCTTATGATTCTTTGACCTGAGGCTGACATGAAGAGGGAGATTTGAGCACCCATTCTCTATATTTAGGTTCGAATAAATTGTATCAAATCAGTGCAGAAGAGAGCTATTGCATCTGTTACAGCTCCTGGAAGTTAACCCTTCTTCAGGAGGGAACAAGCAACCCCCAGGAGAGACTGAGAAGCAATAAAGCCCCTGCACAAAAGTGTTTTCCCTATAGGATAGTAGTGGTACCTGTGACTGGTTAGCCTAAGTTAAAGACATTTAATGCCTCTATTAAAATAGACACAAATGATATTGTGAAAGATTAACGTAGGAATCCATTACCTGTCATTAAACTTTAACTTAAAATCTGTGTTTAGTAGCTCTTGAATATATTTTAAACAATTCTTCAAATCATTTAAAAGAAGTGAAGTATTTAAGTCCTTGGTTTATCCTGCAGATGGCACTCTTTTAATAGGCTAACTTAGAGGCTGAGCTAAAAGGATCAGCCATAAGCAGGACCCCAGCCTTATGAGGGGACACCCAAAGTGTAAGTGGTAAGGATCCAGGTAAGGATGCTCCAGGGAATCTGTGTCCACAGACCTTTCTAATCCAAGCTACTGACATGTTCATGCTCACATAGAAGACCTGGCCCAGATGGGACCGCTCCCCATCCCAGTAAATACTTGACTCAAATTGCCTATAAACTCACCAAATGACTTAGGCCATAGAATAAACCACATTTTAAGAGGCAGTTATATTTTTTTGTGGCACATTAAGTGTCTTTGGAAGAATAAATAAGTATAAGATGTAGTTGCTGCCCCTAATAACATAGTTGTCAGGGGATGAATGTGTTCATATCTGCCCAGGTGGTGGAATAAAATAGGGTACTGCTATGTTGTCCTGAGATATTTACTATTATGTTGTAGAAAAGTACTCAAATGCCTGTGGTTTAGACAGCAGCTGTGCCTGCTCTGTTAGTGGTCTGCTTTATGGTCTCATTATTGGAAATGCCAGAGTTTCTATAAACTAAGTTAGTTAAAAATTAGCAGGCATTTACATTCTAGTATATATTTCCTAAAGTCTCAGAGCACCAAATCATATTTACACAGCTAAGGATATTAAGTAGCATTAGTGTAACATTTCTGAAAGAAGAAGCAATCTAAAGAAAGATTTAAGGAAATACCAAAACATGTTGTTGGTAGGTGCCGTCAAGTTGGTGTCCGACTCATAGCGACCCTGTGTACAACAGGTGAAACAGTATTGTTAGTGCTTCTCTGCTAGTCATAGGGTTTTCAATGGCTGATTGTTTTTTGGGGAGTGGGCTGCCAGGTCCTTTGGCCAAGTATAGCACCTGGTGTTCCTCAGCAGTCTCCCATCCAAATACTAACAAGGCCCGACCCTGCTTAGCTTTCAAGACCTGATGGGATCAGAAGCCACAGTAGTACCCCCGTAGGCATACCAAAACAAAAGCACAATTAAGTAATCCATTCCACAATCTCTGATTAGTTATTTCACTATATGACTCTTATTTTTTTCTCAAACTTGAATAGAACACACCAAAAAATATTCATTTCAAGCCAGGCACAGGGGAACATGCTTGTAATCCCAGCAACTTGGGATGCAGAGGTAAGAGGATCACAAGTTAAAGACCAAAGGCAGTCTGCATAATTTAGTGAGACCCTGTCTCAAAAAAGTAAAAAAAAAAAAAAAAAAGAGGGCTTGGGGTGCAGCTCAGTGGTCTAGCACTTGCAAAGCATGCAAGTGTGAGGCCCTGGGTTAACCCCCAGTACAATCAAATCAAAATGAAATAAAATACATGGAAATGGAAAGAAAGCACTTTAATGGATCTGTGAGTGACCTTGACCACCAAAGATACTCAAAGTATAATTGATGAGCCTACCACAGTTCTAAAGCAAATAAAACAGGGTAATATATAGAGATAGAAAACCTATGCCCTAATAGTTGGACAATAGCCCTTGTTCACATCCACATCCCATCAAATCTCAGTATAGGGCACTGTGGAAAATTAAAGAGATGCATGGTTTCTGTCTTGAGAAAATAATCTAATGAAAACTATGTATCAAATTTTAACCTGTTTCATAGTAAAGGAGAAACAGTTTCTGCCCTCTGGGGGTTTTACAAGGGGAGTTTCAAGTGAAAGCTAGGAAAAACCATTACTTCACCTGAAAATCCAGTAAATATGGCTGCTGAGGGGGTCGTGCTATGACCTGTGGAGTAAGTTCCATATTCTTTTCTTGGCCAAGATGATGACCATTTATAGCAACTGCAGATGCAAGCAGAAGGAAAAATTGGGGAGCTTAAATAGATTCTTTTTCAGTCTCTAGCCTCTTAGCCAGGATGAAAGATTCTCGGGCAGATAAAGAAAAAAGTGTGGATGAAAGCCAGGAAAAGGCAGAGAGATTAATATCATGAAATGGTCAAGTGGAAGAATGTGAAGCAGCATAAAGATGAGGAGTAATCTTACCCTTTGGGTCATGTGTGAGAGTTTTCCCATTGGGGTGGATTCAAGACATCCCTTCCATGGAACACTGGAGATGAGTAATGGGAGAGCACTCTTATGACCACTCTCATGAAGGACAAAGATGTTTTACGTGTGGGTGACTCCCAGCAAAGGACTTTCAAGGACTCTTCATGTACTTCTGATGTAGAAAATTGGGATGGGGTAGAAGCCAATAGCCAAAATATTATGGAAAGCTTATCACAAACCTGCTATCAAGCCTGTGAATTGTCCCCCTCTTTTTCTCCTGGGAACAAATGGCAACTGAAGGATTCAAAAGCACAGGTGGTGTTTTCATCTCTTATTCCATGTGATGCAGTGGCTATGGAAAAGAAGGGAGACTTTGAAAAACAAATGGCTGTCTATGCAGGCGATGTTTTACATTTTTTTCTGGACTGTGTTCTGCGGAACCAGCATGATGCACTTCTGGCAAAGGGTGGAGTGACATCTTGTAAAGATTAGGAAGGATGTCCATTGGCAGAAAACCTGATTGATCTATGTGGAAGGATTTAACCAAATTTTAAGCAGAAAGATAATCGAGTAAAACTAAAACCAGAAATATGTCAGGCACCATACAGGTGACATACACAGAAGCACTCTGAAGAAAACAACCTTAGACCACCTTAGGTTAAAAACAAGAACAAAAACCAAGACAAAAAACCAGATGACAGCTTGCAAGCCATGTTAATATAGCCTTCTTTTTCTAAAAATGAACAAAATCCATGTATAAAACATAGTGCAGTTAAACTTTTAGCAAAGGAAGATAGATATGTCAAATTTTCCTGAGACCTTGGGGTATTGAGCTTGTAACTAGAAAATGGCAATAGAAGGGGATTCTTTGTTTAAAGGAGTTTTCTAGTAAGAGGGATGAGGATATATCAGAAATTCCCACATCTTTATGAAATTACAAAACTGAGGGTAGCAAGAAATATGGAGAAATAATATGAAGACAGAAGGAACACACGCACAAAAAAGCCATCATGTTACTAGAGAGGGCAATAGTCCCCTCTATCAGATGAAGAAAATGTAAAAATGTTGTTCTTGTATTAACAATTCTGACTCAAGGGAAACTATGGTGATAATGGGAGTCTTCAAATTTCCCAACATTTGCTGGAATTTTTGTGACACTGTAAAAAATATGTATGAGTTTAATTTGTGATAGCAAAGGATTGAACCTAGTAGAAAGTGAATCATTGTAGAAAAGCTCAAAAAGTATAGGTTGTATCTCAGTTCTTAAGAAACTTGACCTTTAGACACAAGGATTTAGACTTTATTCTTAGAGCAGAGAGGAATGTTAAAGGCTTTAGAGTGATAATATAAAAAATATAATCTGTACACCAGAGAAATAAGAATTCCTCTATACTCTAGCTATTTATATCACATATAGAATATTGTACTTAATTCTGGAAAATGTATTTTCAAAAAGATATTGATGAAAATCTAATGCAGTTGTTGGAAGGCTGCCAGGATTGTGAAGTTGATATCAATGGATATGCTCAGTTTTGAATAAATAATGTTTCGTGGAGGCAGAGGTGATGGGCTTGATAATTGAAAGCTTCCTGTGGAAAAAATAAGAATGAAAAGTATAATGAAGCCAATTTTAGTTTAATTCATATATAACTTCTAACCTACAGGTTGCTGTTTTGTTTTGTTTTGTTTTTTTGTTTTGTCTTGGTTTTTGTTTTATTTTCTTTTATTTTGTTAGAGACAAGGTCTTGCTATGTAGCCCAGGCTGGCCTAGACCTCACTTTGTGGTCTAGGCTATTCTCAAGCTCAAGATCCTCCTACCCCAGCCTCCCAAGTGCTGGATTTACAGGCATAAGCTACCATGCCTGGCTAAGGAGATTTCTGTCTTTTGTTTTCTTGTGGTGTTGAGCATCAAACCCAGGGCCTTGCACATGAGGGTCAAATGCTATGACACTGAGCTATATCCCCAGCACTTGTTTTTCACAGGTTGGTTTTTTATGAGCTGTCCAAAGGCAGAATAAAAGGTAATATAGTAGTCTTCTTGCCACTGGAGGTTTGCTAGTAGTAGTTGTTGTTAGGTGCCATTGAGTTGGGTCCAATTCATAGCAACCACAACCTTTTTTTCCTAAGTATTAAACATCTTCAAGTATATCCCATGTCAAAAACAAATAAAAATAAAAAGCATCAAGAACACCTTCTCTGAACCATACCTTCTCTGTTTCTCCTTCTCTTTGTAGCTCAAGTTCTTGAAAGAAGAATCTATTTGCCACCTCTATTTCACTACCTCCTAGATTCTCTTTGACTTCTGCTAATGAAGATTTGTTGCCTCTGACCTACTGTGTTAATCTGACTAAAATCTGTAATAAACTATTTTTGTTGCTAAATCTAAAGAACATTTTCCAGCTCTGAATTGGCCTTTCTGAAGCATGTGGCCCTGTCAACCACTACCTCCTTTTAAATGTCTATTCTCCTAAGCCCTCCAGGATATGGAGCTGTCTTGTTCTTTGACCTTTCTGCTGGTCCTTCTTAGTGTCTTCTCTCTTTTACCCAAGATTTGTTACTCAGACCTTCTCTTCTCACTTTTTACAGTCTTAATGCTCAACTCCCACCCTTACTCTGATAGCTCCCAAATCCATCTTTCATCTCTGATTTCACTCTGAGCTCCATATGGACACATCTACTTTAATTTCTCAGAGGGTTCAAAAACTTGATGTGTTCAAAATTTATTTTATCTCCCTTCCACCCTTTCTGGGTGTGTTCTTACTCCTGTACTACTCATGCCAGTGGAGGGCACCAACTGCCCAATTGCCCAAGCTAGAAACCTGGCAGCCATTCTTGACTCCTCTCTTGCTCTCACCCCTCACTGAGTCCATCACAAAAGCCTATTGATTTACTAAGTCCCTTTCCTTCCATCTGCATTGCACTGTCTTTGATCAGATTTGTACCTCTTTCCTGGATTACTGCAATATCCTTCTGTTTTTCCTGACTCCAGTCATGGTCTCCTTAAATTCATCCTCATATTTCTATAAGAGTGGTTTCCCTGAAATGCACATCTTATCTCGCTTCTCTGTTTGTTATGGAACCCATAGATGGTTTCAGTGTTAGTCCACTTTTCACCTGACTGAACAACTAAGGGGAGGAAGGATTTATTGTAACTCATGATTTCAGAGGGTCAGTCTATGTTGATGAGGAGGGCATGGCCAAGGAGGTTGCAGGAGCACAGTGAACGAGCCAATGGTGGAGGACCATCACGTTATAACAGGAAGCAAAGGGTGAGACCAGAACTGGGGCCCAGATAAAAACCCTTCCAAGGCCTACCTACCCACCCCCAACCTACTTCTGCCAGCAAAGCCACACCTCCTAAAGGCTCCACAATATCCCAAAATAGTGCTATCACCTGGGGACCTAGTGTTCAAACATGAGCGTTGGGGGACATTTTATATTCAAACCATAACACTCTAACCCTAGCTCCCAAAGGCTCATGGCCATCTCATAATACAGAATGTATTTAGTCCAACTATAAGTCTCCATAGTCATATGAGTTCTAACATTGTTCAGAAGTCCAAGTCTAAAGTCTCTTCTGAGACTCAAAGCAATCTCTTAACCGTGAGCCTCTGTAAAAAATAAAAACAAATTATTTACTTCCAGCATACATGGCACACAGTAAACATTTCTGTTCCAAAAAGGAGGATCAGGGAATAGCAAGGAAAGACCAGGAGTACGAACATTAAATCCTATAGCTCCACATCTGGCATTGGGCTCATGCAGAGACATCATCTGGGCTCCAGCAGTTTTGGGGCTGTCCCACTCCTATGACCTTGCCATTTGCAACTGATATGGCCACATTCCTGGCATCTCTAACATCCTTGTGTCTCCACTGTAGTTTAGACTTCCCCTGCAGAGCTTTACACTTTGGCTCCTCAAGGACTGTCTGCAGGAATCCAAACCTGCTACCCAGTTCCTGGCCTCCCAGGCCTTTTCCTGGAAACTTTATTATGTTGTAACTCTTATGGTATACAAAACAAGCACCATGTTGATGATGCCAAGCTTGAGTGGTATCTGCAGAACGTGTCTGCAGAAGCCTCTGACCCTGGGCAGCTGAACCTGGGAAAACAGTTGCCTAACTTGTTCCTTTGCAGCAAGGTGCTTTAGAAGCTCTGTCTTTATTTAAAGTAACATCTCTCAAATGAGTTTGCAATTTTATATCCTGGACCCTTCAGTGGGAAGGTTCTGGCAATTCCTGATTTTCCCTCAGGGCACCTTTCCTATTGTTTCATATAGACTTTAATGCTGATAATCTTTTTAATAACCATAGTCTATTTGTTCACAACTTTAAATAGGCTCTTTTTCTGGCCAGACTCCATATTTTTTCTAATTTTTCTGCTTTGCTTTTTGCTCCTTTTTCCCACTATAAACAAGACTAATAGCCTCCAGTAGTGACCATGCCACAGCCTTAATGCTATTCTGTCTTGAAGTTTACTCCTCCAAAGTTAATGAATACATTACTTTTAAATTCAGCCTCACTCAATTTTTCAGGACACACACCACATAGAGCCAAACTCTTTGCCATAAGGTAACATGAATGGCCTCTAGTTCAATTCCCAATAGAGTCCTTATTTCCACCTGAAACCTCATGAGGCTATCCTTCCTATCTGCATTGCTATTGGTGTTCTGGTCTAAAGGTTCCAAAGCCTCCCAAAAAAGTACTACCATCCCAAGAGCTAGTGTTCAAATATGAGCCTTTGGGGCAATTTTATATTCAACCTGTAGCAGTTTCCCATCAGGATTAGGTTCAGACACTTGATATTATAAACCCATAAACCTTTATTGCCTGCCACTACTTTGTCTGCTCTGCATTTTATCTTCCTATGTTTCCTCTCTCCAAACCTATGTTCCTGCATCCTGGAGTTTTCTTGAAGATGCTGTCCTCTGAAGTCTCAATGCTGCCTGCTGAGTTCTCCTCATCCCTGTCACTGATCAGCCCCTATTCATCTTTGATCGTCATCTTGAGTCTCACCTCTTCTAGGAAACTTCCAGTGGCATCTTGGTTTTAATCGGGAACTTTTTTTGTAGGCATACACTTACTCTGATCACTTCCTTATTATGGTAGTTATGATACTATGTCTTCACCAATTTTACACTAGCCTCACTCCCTGGGTAGGGTATAACCCTCTTCAGAGCAATAATTCTGTCTCATTGGTTTTCTTGTTCCAGTGCCTAGCACAATGAGCCAACATGCAATTGAGACTTAAAAAGTCAATGAATGTGTGATGTAGAGGGATTCCTTTGTTGCATAAATATCAGACCATATGATATTGGAGGATGGCAAATGGGGGAAAAGTGGATTAGATGAGTATTCATTAGAACACAGGCCCCAGAACCTTACTTTCTGGGACCTGAGTACCATCCTGATAGAATGAGTGAGTCTATACTGAACTGAAGTCAGCCTGGACAGCCCTACTCCAGGGTATGGCACTCTGAAAGAAGCATTTTTTGAGCCAAATTTCCAATGAGTTTTTTGGTGGTTTCATATTTTTACTTAAAAGAACTAAAAAATTGTTTCCAATGAGACTCTGTAGAAAACTACTTCTTTTTTTTTTATTATTAGAAATTTTTAATGTATATCATAATGTGATTCATTTTGACATGCTTTTCGTTGTGACAATTTTCATATATGCAATTTGATAAGCATTATACATATAGGTTACCCCTTACCCTCCTCTATGTTTCCCCCCCCCCTTCCTATCTAAGTTTCCCATCCAAGTCTTCTCTATCTTTTACTATATAG